>JAZAYU010000244.1:600000-760383 GCA_038501625.1 Corbicula japonica | reverse complement strand
TCTGTTTTTCAACCTGTAAAAACTGTACATTGGTTGTTCTATTTATACAGTTTTATGTAAAAATAATGAAAAATCAGTTTGAACTATGGATTAACTAAAGATATAACTTTAAGAATAAGATGTTTTGAAATAACTGCGCAGCTCAAAGATTGAAAGCACTGAGTCAAAATTTACTGCAATCTGGCCCCATGATTATAAAACTTTTTTCATGCTCAACTCAATTTGAGCATCAAAATTTGATGGCTTTGTTTCTGTTCATTATATAAGATAAAATATTTTAAATTAAAATTATGACAAAATTGCCATCAACAACAACTGTTGAACAGATAGTTATTCCTTATTTTTGAAGGTTGTTAATGTTCTAGACATTTTAAGTTTGAGCACAGAAGTGTGTTGAGCATGAAAAAAGTTTTATAATCACGGGGCCTGATTAGTTGATTGTAAGCACAGTTTCAAAATTGACCAAAGCAATTTTTAGTCTAATTTATAAAACTTTGTGGCCTAAAGCCCTGTCTGACTGACCTATAACAAAACTATAAGCATTAAATTGTATATAAACTTGTTTCAGTTGAAGAATTGTGTGATTCAAACACTATGTGTAGCAATGCATACAAAGAAAACATCTCATTATATTATTATTCTTGACTAAAATATTCCTCAAACAAAAACATGAATTGATGCCATCAGTGTCTCAAAAAGTATTAAAACTAAAGCAATTTCTTTGTTTGTTGTAGCTTTCTTTATTAAGAATGATGTATCTAACATATTGTATATTTTCAGACCCAGAAGGAACACTATCTTAACTACCGTAAAGTATTTCATGGGGATACGCGTAACATCTTTGAACGTCAGAAGAAAGCTCCAGTCAAAGTTACCCATAAGGCTCACCATGATATGTATGGACATGCTCCTTTTCCAGCAATCAACAATGCCGCAGCAGTTGCCATGGCAACTGCATTGTCCCGTACCCAGCAGCCCCAGCCATCTGCAGGAGCCCCACCTGTGACCGGGTTTAGCAATTTTCAAGCCTCAACTGGTTTTGGTTCCACACCGTCCGGTAAATATTCAAAGTTTACACACTTTGATAAATAATTCTACCGTATTTGTTGAAGCCCTGAAAAGGTGATAGAGGTACTTGCCTGAGATGTAAAGCAAACTTAAGCAGAGTTGTTTATCTTTTTTGGTGATATTTCCTTTAAAAGTTATCATATTAATCAAAAGTATAAGGATCCATTGCTGTGAAAGTAATCATTCATGCCAAAAGTATTTTATGTTGAACAGTACTATACTGTTTTAGTTTGAAAGGTTTTGCACAATTCAGTGTGTGATAACAGATGTTTAGCAAATGAAGGATCGATTGTTGATTTAATATTCTGTTCAGTTTGTTCTTATTTGACAATCATTTATCAGTCAGCTTTATTTTCTTTAGGTTTTGGAGCATTTGGTGCATCAACAACACAAGCATCTGGATTTAAAGGTAAATTGAAGATTTTATAATACCTGATTGTAGTATGAAGTGATATGTAGTACCAGTATTCAGAATATAGTCCTAACATTTTGATATATACTGCAGCTGAATACTTTGGAGGTATATAACAATATTGCTCCCTGAGACCTCAAAACACCACTTGTTGTTAATTCAACAAAAAATGCAAATTTGAGTTTAAGACCACTATCAAATAATAATGAATGATGCCATTGTGGGAACTGAGAATAACTGCCAGCTAGACATTTTCTGTACTCCCAAGACTTTTGTTCAGCAGCAGTTCAAAACCATAAACTGAGTACATTTGTATTACAACCTGTATACTTGTGAGAAGGGTGTAGTTTTACTGTGTCATAGATTTTCGGTCCTATGGGTTATGTTTAAAAAAATTTTTATCAAATGGGAATTGATAAACCCAAAATTTGTGCTAACTAATCTTCAGTTAAGAGAATATTCACATTTTCTAAAACTACAAATACCTGTTTTTACTACTGTTTTGTCATAATCTGATTCTAAATTGTTAAACATTTTCCCAGAATGGATGCAACTTCCAATACATAAAACATTTCATCATTTGCCAGATGAGAAGTATACACATATATTTTGCTATTTCAGGCTTCGGGACAGGTACCAGCGGCTTTGGGACAGGTACCAGCGGCTTTGGTACAGGCACAAGCAGCACTGGATTTGGGACGGGATCCAGCCTGTTTGGGAACACTTCAAACCTTGCAACGACCCAGACAGGCTCCCTGTTTTCTAGCACCCTGTCAAGCACCACTCCTGGTCTCAACCTGTCCACATCGACCGAGCAGCCCTTTCAGCTCAACAAGCCTCCTCTGGGATCTAAGCGCGGCAAGAGATAGAAGATTTTCAGTGTAAATAGGCCAAGGGCAGTGGCCTCTGGGTTCTAAGTGGGATCTAAGAAAAAGACAATTCTCTGTGTAAATAGACCACAGGAAATGAAAACATTATATACAAACACATTGCATGAAAATAAATCTAAGCAATACTCCGGTATTCTTCTACTCATTTAGAATTTTACAGAATCTTTTAAGGGCAAGAGATGTATGGTGGACCGTTGGAATTGTCCATGCCTGCAGAAAAAATTGACATATATAATCAAAATGTGACACATTGTTGGTGAAGATAAATACTGCATTGTGATTTTGTTAGGGTAAACCGTCCACCTCCGGGATCTTGAGATACAGGTCCAAATCAACATGTGAAATCAAAAATTAAGAGAAAGATCTTGTCACAGCAACAGATGCACACTTCTCCGAAAAGACTGATATTTGTTTTGTGGTTTGATAAAAAAAAAGAACATGTATATATGAAGTATAGGGTTATTTGAATCGTCTATATGTACATGTTTGTCACCGTAAGGTACAAGACAACTCTGCAGCTCAAACATTTTCATTTTTGTTGATGCACAGGGTTGAAGGTTATAAAGCTGAGATTGGAAACCAGTCTCAAATCTCAAGCATCTGATTGGCTAAATGGCGACTGGTCGCCATTTCAGCCAATCAGATGCTTGAGATTTGAGACTGGTTTCCATGCTCAGTTTTATAACCTTGGGACCAGAAGGAAATTGATGGTTTGGAATTTTCCTCGGTGGCATAGTAGCTAGTTCTCAATATAAAGGAATAAGTTTAGGAAAGATATTGTTCAAGAAATAATAATGTCAATACAGAAACCATTGTCAGTAATTGGCTCAACATTTAAGTGTCAAAGAATAAGTACCAACTTGACATTGTTCAGAACATACTGATAACATTATCACAGACTATTGTTAACATTTTGACAATGGTATGTTTTTACTGTGTCAAAATTACATGGAGTTGTACAAATATTTTTTAATTTAATAAAAAGTGCTGGTTGTAGAAACATTTACTGTTCTAAATTCTGGATAAATTATGTTTTTTGGTTACATTTGTAACTTAAGTATCGAACTTTTTACCTGAATGTCTTTTTATTATGCCCCCACAAAGTGGGAGGCATATAGAGTTGCACGCGTCCATACGTCCGTCCGTCCCCAAAATCTTGTGGCATCAACTCCTCCAAAACTATAAGGCGTATTTCTTTCAAACTTGCACAGATGATCAAGCAGGATGTGTAGATGATTGTAAAGAAAAGATTTTTTCTTGCAACCATTTTTACTAGAGTTATGGCCCTTTGTTAATTAAAAATTATGTTGCAGCAGTGGTGGCAACAGTGTCCGAGGACACATTCTAGTTCCAACTGTTTTGCTATCAATAAAATGACATAATAAAATAACAACATACAACTATTAGTGTTTTCTTCTGCACAAAGAATTCTTCTAGTAATTCCAACAGTTTCAATAAGCTGGTGATGCACCAGTAAGTCTGCCCAAATAGTTTGCTCAGTGAGGAGATGCAACATAGCCTCTCGATTTTATCCAATATGCAATAGATGAATCAATCAGCCTTTCCTATTAGTTTATTTAGTGTGAGATGCACCAAGTAGCCTGCCCAATTAGTTTAATAAACATGAGATGCACAACATAACTTGTGCACTTGGTTCAGAACTGGGAGACTGTAACAATTAGACTGCTGCAATTATTTTATCATTTTACAATTTAACTTCAGCACCTCTGTTCTTGTTGAGCATCCTTGACATCAGATGTTTGTAAACAAAAGGGCAACTACTCTATAGGATTTTAGAAATACATCACTGGTGACAACATAGGAAAACTATTATGCAAGTAAAACAAATGACCTGTTATTTCATGAATTCACAATGTTGAAAATCTGGCTTTTATTCTGGCATCTGTTAGGCCCCAGTTACACAGACGGTCAGTGCCCATTCGGTTATTTTAAGATACATGCTGTTTTGATCGGTTGTCATGCGTTATTTTATTTCTGGTTTTCTGTGTAAACAACCATCAGTGAAAGTTAAAGTGTTTAACAAATATTTCATAGGTTGCTGGTACACTTTAATTCTCATCTTTTTTATCAGTGGTAAGCATTTTTTGATTGGTTGCTTATTGGTGGCCCATTGTAGATATCGGTTGTAGACAGGTTGTTGATCGGTTATTTGTAAAATATTTTCACCGAGTAATCAAGAATTTTAAATATGTCTAAAAGTCCCAATCAGAAATTTTTCACCAACGAAACTTGTCTTTCCCCAATTGCAGTTGATAGGTGGAAAACAGGTGACCAATAGTTGATATCTGTGTTTGATCACTTGTCATCAGTATACTCAATAATTTTGCTTAAAAAGCTACTGATGGCTCTGTGTAACTGGGGTGTTAGGCTGATAAAACCATGTCAACATTTTCATCTACTGAAAAAACATGAAATTAACTGGTCGTCTTTTTTTTATTATTATTTGTATAATAATGTTAAAATGCTCCCATTTGTACAGAAGAATAATTTTCGCAGCAGTTAGAGCTATGGCCTTTCAATCTCATCTGATGTCAAATTTAACATTTCTTTGAGATTGACTCTTATATGTAATGTGGAACTGGTAAATGTTCATAATCATATATTGATTTGCGGTAGAAATGATTGAATAAAATTCTGTCACCTGGGTAAAAGATTCTTAAAATAAAAAACATTTTGAACACAAATACATGGTTTGAACATTTTATTACAATAAATTTCTAGCAATGTGCATAAATGAAGATAACATTTGACTTGTAATAATTTTCTAGTGTTTTCTATATTCACTACATTATAATAGAAGAGTTCAATATGCTCTAGAAAGACATTATTTTTACTGAAACTAATGGCATAAGAAGAAGAAAGTATGCTGAACGTCTAAATTCAGTACTTGCAGGAACACATTAGACCAATGGGGGCCTACCGATATACAGAGTTATCTCCCATTGAGAGTGGTTTCCCTTGCCGATTGGGTAGTTCCGGTTTAGAAGCGGTAATAAGAAAAGCGTCAGGAGTGTATATAAAAAGTCTCAAAATGCTTTCGAAGTTTAAATGCATTGTCGAATAAACAAAGAAAGTGAAACCGGTATATCAGGAATTAAACCATTATCTTTGAAAAATGATTTTCGGTTAACAACTTAATACAATTTTACTTATTTACGTTACGAAATTTGATTTATTGACTGGCATGGAAATTATAGCTTTTTCAAACATGCACTAAAGTATTCGGCCAGTCACAGTTAAGTCTTGCAAACAATGCTAATTAAGTAATGGGCCTGGTGTTTTATGACTGTTACGTAATCTAATTAGCAAGACAGGGGTCTTACCAGCTGGAGGTGTGATAAAGGCCTTTTGAAGTTTAGATGTTGACACTTTATGAGGTTGAAAAAGTTGGATGTTGGGGGTACAAGTGTTGTTTTAAGAAACTGACTAGGGATTAAATATGCTATTAATTGTTGCAATGTTGTTTGAGACCCGAGACATGTTTATTTGATTTTTGCAACTTAAAGTGCTCCAAACTGAATTGAAAAAACAGCCCTTGGGAAGAATTTACTCAAAAATATATTTATTTTATGAAATAAAATTGATTGTAAAACAAACTAAGCTAAAAATTCAGAAATAAAGAGGAAAACATGAAAACATTATGAAACCATGTTCAAATATGTTCTAAATGATATAAGAAAGAACTTTTTTTAAGAAAGAGAGCAGCACATTAAAAAAAATACGAAGAGGGCACAAACTTGTGATCCAAATGACGTGGATTAAATTTGTAGGAAAAGGCTCAGTAATAAATAATCTTTTAATTCCTTTAAAAATGTATCATCGGCATGAAAGAACATGCATAAAACGGAATGGTCGCTATATTTGCGGATGTCAAACTTAAATCATATACGAGTATTATAACTTTAATTAACTACCTTTTGTAAGGTTTACTAACTTTTATCTTTCTCAAACCTGCCTTTTTGAGCATAAGAAATGCGTAAACTCTTAATTAGTTACGGGGTCGAACATAACGATGTTGAACACAAACCACTCAAGCTTACTATAATGGTTTGAAGAGAAATACTATGTGGTGCCCTTTTAAAACTATCTATTCCAATTCAGTGATAATAATCAAACGTTATAAGGCATATTGCTGATCTCTAACCAACTAGACCCTATTAAGACGTATTTAAAAGGACCATGGATGACTACTGCGCTATTATGTTTTAATTCTCATTCTCAGACCGGAACTACCCAGTAACAGGTGCGCTTTGCAAAGGGAGGTAACTTAAGACAGAATATTGAGATAACTCTGTATATCGGTAGAACCCCATTGAAAAATTACGTCTTGTGTAAAACTTTTCATAAATATTTATTGGCTTTAACCACAAACCCTAAAGGACACTATACTGAAAAGTTAAATTAAGCGCTAAATATTGATGAAACTTCAAACACCTTTTATGTTTGTTTTCAATTCAGAAAAGTTGTGAAATTCTGAATATACTAATTAAATACAAGCTGTAAAGACTTAGTTCACCAATCATGGAAAAATAAATAAGAACAAAAGTAAACCAATTTAAGTGAATTCTTTATTGCACTAGCATGCATAGAAAGATTCTAATCCTGTGAAGTAAACAGAATTCATGGTATTGATATATTAAAAAGAGAGCTAGAAACAAGATCATAAAAGTGAGAATGGAGACCAGTCTCCACTCTTAAGCATTTGATTGGCTGATATGGTGACTTGTCTCCATTTCAGCCAATTAGATGGTTGAGATTTTAGACTGGTCTCCAGTTTTAGTTTAATGATCTTGAGCTCTACTCTCTCACATGCTTAGAGATTAAACCTTGTGCACTTTCTCATTAATTTTTAAGTGTGTCAACTTCGCATATAGAATCCATGCATAAAAATCAAAATTATCTATGTTCTAACTGGTCAGAACTTGAATCTCCTGACATCAAAAAGTTTCGCCTTTTATGTTGAAACTCCTATATAAATACTGCATCTGTCAAATTTCTCTAATTTTAGTATATATTGCAAAGATGTTTTGTTCAGTGTTTCTTGTCTCTTCAAATGATAACTATATGAATAAAAATATGGTGCATGGATCCCTGATTTTGGATTGAATAGTTATATATCTCTTATTAAATGTTATAACTTAATAATAATATACTTTTTATAACAATAAACAATAATATGTAATCTTTTTAGAGTCTTAAACAAAATAACTCATTATTATGATAAATGCACAAATGAAATAAATACAAATACAACCAATACCTTGTTATTAAAAAAGGACTTAAAATAATGTGTATATATCTATAACAATCAGTCGATATATAAACAATAGGGAATTATATTATCAAAATAACCTCTAAGCTAAACGGAAACTTTTATATTTGTGAAGATTTAAATTCTGAACTGAAATTTCAAAGTTTATTCATTTACTATCATATGACCACAAACAAGAAGTTAATACATGTACTACAGTTAACAGTTGATCTGTTTAGATGTTTATCTGACTACCTCTGCTGTTCAATGTTTCAAAGTGCTCGAGTGTTCTGAATAATCAGAAAGAGGTACCTGCCAGTGGCCATAAGAAAAAACTCATTAAAATCCATAAAAAAATCTATTTCAATTTTTATATATTAACTTTTGTTTACAGATTATTTTGATCACAAGATTCCCCATAGTCATGTGACAGGATGTGATGTCATTATGAAGTCATTCAACTCTCTGATTCCTGGTTACTTTCAATGGCAGCTTGTTGAAGTACCGGCAGCAGAAGCCTAAAACCATCCTGAATGTAAGAACTGCTATTGCTGGCCTACAAAAACAAATGAAGAGACCATATAGTTCTGACTTTTGTATCTATGGCTTTTAACTTTTTAAGTCATTCAACAAATATTCAGTCCTATCCACTACTGTATAAAAATCCTGAGAGAAGTTAAGAGTGGCAACATAGTTTAACCAGGTAGTTCCACAACCTATACAAATGATGTAACTTGTGGTTTAACTGTAACTTTAAGAGTGTCTCCTATTACACATTATAATCATTAAGTAAGGTTACCACAACCAGCAAAAATTTGAGTTCAAAGCCTTTTTTCAAATGAGTGGCATGCTCCCTACCCACTAGACAACCCTAATATAATCATATCAACGGATTACTGCACTTTTCACAAGTGAGAAACACTAGAGTTTTTGTACTGCTAGAGTTTTTGTACTGCTAGAGTTTTTGTACTTTTTTTGTAAGGTTACTAAGGTAGTGCATCCCAGAACCTAGTTTTAACCTCTGCAGCTGGCAAATGTATTTTGCTACTAAACTTTCCAAGTCAGCTCCTTTATATGTTTGTTGATTAGTTTTCTTTTACATGGGGCTGGTCTGTGTCGGGGCTGTATGTGTGGGGGCTTGTCTGTGTGAGGGGTAAATATGTCTGAGCTGTGAGTGTGTGGGGGAGCTTGTGGGGCTTGTCTGTTTAGGGGCTTGTATGTGTGTGGGGGTCTTGTCTTTTTGGGGGGTCTTGTCTGTGTGGGGAGTCTTGTCTGTGTGGGGAGTCTTGTCTGTGTGGGGGGTCTTGTCTGTGTGGGGAGTCTTGTCTGTGTGGGGGGTCTTGTCTGTGTGGGGAGTCTTGTCTGTGTGGGGGGTCTTGTCTGTGGGGGAGTCTTGTCTGTGTTGCGGGTCTTGTCTGTGTGGGGGTTGTCTGTCAGGGTTGTCTCTAGTGGCACTGTACTTTCTGTGTGTGGGCTGTACTGCCTGTGTGGGAACCTTTCTGTGCCGTGCTGATGTCAGGCATTTCCTGATACATGTGTTTTCACATTTGAAAAAAAATAAAATGAACAACTTTTGAACAATATCTTACCTCAAGGTAAATATTTGTGACCAGATGATTCACTCTGATTTCACCATCTCCTTCCTGAAAAAAGAAAAACAATATTTCAAACACTGGGATATTTGCTTCGTACATTGTTAATGCTAATTAGGATGTCATATTTCTTTCTGTAACTTTATGTAATTTTAAATCAATTTTGTGCAATTGATTTTGACATTTTGTGGAAATTGAGAAATATCCAACTTACAAAAACAGGTCAACCAGTTCTCTTAGTACAAAATGGGGAGCTAAGCCCGGAAATAAGATAGCCAGTTATGTAACTTCTTAGGGTCATGACCTATGCACTGATAAGAAAGTGTGTAAACTTTCATGCCAAATCTCTGTGTAGAAATTGAGAAATATCCAACTTGCCAAAACAAGATAACCATTTATCTCTTAGTACAAAATGGGGAGATAACCCCAGAAATAAGATAGCCAGAGTTATGTGACTTGTTAGGGTCATAACCTATGCACTGTAACGTAAGTCTGTAAACTTTCATGTCAAATCTATGTGTAGAAATTGAGAAATATCCAACATGCAGAAACAGGTTAACAATGTTTCTAAGTAGGTCATGACCTGTGAACTGTTAGGTAAGTGTGTTAACTTTCATGCCAATACTCTTTGTAGAAATAAAGAAATATCGAACTTTCCGAAAAAGGTTAACCGAACGGACATATGGAAGGAAGGACGGACAGACGGACTGACAGTTCAATCACTAGATGCCGGGGGCATAAAAAATTTTCTTTAACACTTTGAACAAATTAATAAATTAGTACATTGGAGGAATTATGTTATGAATGCTCATTGTATAAACATCAATTTCCAACCTGAAATTTTGTAAAAAGGTGGAAATGATCATAAGATCATATACAATATATGAGTTTATGAAGTAAAACTGACAAACATGAGATTTTTTGTGGCTATGTAAAATGATATAATCACTCCTGCATTAACAACTTAGACTAATAAGCACAGCATACAAACATGAGATTTGTCTTTGCTATGTAATATGATATAATCCCTAATGCATTAACAACCATGACTTACATGTTTATTCAGGCAATCAGAAAATTTGGTTGACAACATCCCAACCTCTGCTGTCAATACTTTTGTAAATCTGAAAGAAGACAGGAAAATTATTATAAGTTCAAGAGTGCACCAATACAGTAAACAGACTGATAATGGGATGGGAAAGGCCTAACAAAAAAGTAATTTGAATCCTAAATGGGAACAGGCTGATCTCAAAATAATTGAAGGATAAAAAAAAACAAATCTTGTATCAAGTTATTTGTTTAATTTTAAATCAATTGATATGTATAATTAAATGGGTAATGTTGGATAACAATGCACACTGCAATTAGCATAGAAAATTAGCCGTTGGAATCAGTAATACAGATTCGCGCTCTTATCATTTCGCAGATACTGTACTACTCTAGAATCATTCATGGGTATATAATAAAACACACAATTTGAGAACAAGTACCTATGTAATAAGCAGCTGGATTCCTTGAAGTCGTATTCTGCAGATTTCTGTGTAAGAATCAGCTCTCCTGCTTTATGAAACTGCTCGATACATTTGGACGTGAACTCTGCCAGACTACTTATGGCAACTTGATGGATCTCCTACAGAAACAAAAAGTCAAGTTCATCACCAAAACTACTGGCTATTGTTGTTAAGAATATATATCTCTCTATACCACACCACTTATAGCAATAGAGCAGAGGTTTAACTGAAAGAGTACTTCTATCATTGCTAAGGTCACCCAGTACCTATATCTACCCGATGATTTTAGCATGATTATCTTAGCCTAAGGTCACCCAGTACCTATATCTACCCGATGATTTTAGCATGATTATCTTAGCCTAAGGGCAGATAAAGGTTAAGGGGCTGATACAAAGGCTGATAGGAAACATCAATATCCATTTATCCAATACTTGGCTAAGGTTTACTGCCTCCTCTTTGCCAGATGCTATGGTAATACAAAGGCATATTTTGATATTTGAATTTACAATCAGAATTAACAAGAACAGACTATTGGTCTGAATAAACAAATCGAAAGTCTACCAATTATGATCTGTAAGTATCATGATCATTATATATGTTGAATTATAATGTTACATGTGTAAGAGTTACACTTCAATTCTACACAACAAACCTTAATGTCCATTTTACTTTCACTACCACAACACTTCTCCAAGTTCTCTTGTATGCTGGCATGAGTCTGAAATATGAACAGAAGAGAACCCTGATGATAATGCTTTACAAGTGGGACCAACATATTTTGTCACCTTAATGAGAAAATGGTACAACTCATTTTTAGTTCATGGTACCTATAAAGATTTGGCGTTCGGGTGATGCTTTGCTGTCAAAAAAGCAGAATACAGCAAAGCCGACATGCTATCTTAGTGTCTAGGACCAACACCATTTATGTCACAACATGGTATCAAACATCATTCAAGTAAATTATGTTAGCCAAATTATTTAAGAGATGTGTTAAAACAAAACATCAACAAAAACAAGTTTTGAATTGGCAAATACTTCGAAAAACCATTCAAACTGTTTTCTCATGCAAATAGACAACATCTCCCTTCATAAGAAATGCTTTGTATGACAGAACTCTGTAGTATGTGATAATACTTACAAAACAGTTCTTTTACACATCACTGATTAGAATACCTGTCGATTAATTCTTCTATTCATGAACGTTTAAAAACAATACTTATGAAATAAGCCTACAACACAGATGGAAAGAAATGCAATTCTATGCAGTACAGGAGCTGTGAGACATAAATAAACTCTACAGCATTTTTTATGTTTATTTACAGCTTAAATATCTGTAAAAATATATTTTGTTGATTTTGACATCAACAAAATCTGCAAATATATAAGGCACCTTAAAATGTATATATAAAGTAATAACAATATTCAATATAACATCACCAGACACATCAATTAATTTTCTTTCATCATTATGTAATCAATTAATCATAAAAGTAAGTCTGTATCTATGCTTATGTTGCAATTAACCCTCAACTCCATAGATACTCCTTAACTGCATGGGTGAACAGTGTAGATCTAGATCAACCAGCACAACTGTGCCATCTGATCAGGATCTCCTTTGTTTGCTTCCAGACTCTACAAGCCAACAGTGCAGATCCTGATCAGACATCATGTATGTGCCAGCTGATCTGGATCTACAATGGTCACCTGTGATAAAAGGCATATATGATGTAAAGGGTTAACTTACCCTGACAATTTTGTCAGCTGTTGTTCCAACTTTCAACTGCTTCAGCAAATCTCTGACAAGTAGCTCAAACTCCTGTTCATCAACATCCTCCTCCTCATCCTCGTCAATCTCAAAGTTCTGCTTGATCGCCATCAACAACGGCTTCAGCTTGCTGATATCCTCGTGAGGTATGGCTTGTAGCAGTGTGTTCACACGTTTCTCACTCTGGTTTGACAACATTTCAAGAGCTTCCAAGTGTGCCAGACCTACAATGGTATGTCATAGACAGAAAGATAGTTTATTTTGTAATAAGCCATAATGGCCAATAAACAAGTATACATAGAACAATAACCGTCATATATTGTCTGCTAAACGCAAAACGTTAGAAATAATGCTGAACATTTCTTGTTGCAGATGCTATTTATCAGTGATTCAAATGCTGACAAAGAAAATGTGAACAACTTGGTGTTCATGTGTTTTGATGTCACTTATAAAAGTCTCCCAGAAGTCTCCCTATTCTCTGCTCACTTCTCCCTAATTCTCCATCAGGGAGAAGTAACTTCTCCCCAAAATTTTGTTCTAGGCCTATCCCAGTATTCTAAACTCTAAAATGTTCTTTTTTTTTACTTTAAACAGCTTTTAGATAAGTGAAGAGACTCAATATCAGGGTTTTCTAAAACAGACTGTATTCAGGTTTTGAATTATGTGGATGTTAATAAGCACAAGTTATATCTTTGTAAAGATTTAAAACTGTAGATCTGCTCAAACAAAAAATTAATGACACTTAATTCAATTATGATTTTACAGTAACTAAAGTTACAATTCAATCTCAAAACTGAAGAACTGAAATTCATTAACCCTTTGCTCCATACACACTGGTTTTATCACATGCACAGCCAGTGTGAATCTGATCTGGATCTACAATGGACACCTCTTGGCCAGAAATAACCAAATGAATCTAAAAGTAAACTGTGAAGTTCGGATCTGATGACTGCAGTTATCTGAACCTGATATGGTTATAATTATCTAGTGTGTTGTCGACTTCAGTGCCTCCAATTTTAATAGTATGAAATTATATTGTGGAATCATTATATTCTGATGGTCACTCAACTCGTATATATTTTGTTTACCTTGGAAATCATCAAACAAAGACCCAAAGTGAGCTTTCCTTGCCTCCTCAGATTCCTTCTCTTGCCGCGCCCTTGTTTCTTGCTGCTCCTTCGCATCTCTAAGAACTGCTGAGAGATTTGGTTTATCTCCCCTGTCATGAAGAAACGCCCGGGCTTTCTTCAGTCCTGGATCATGATCATTGATCACATCAAAGGTTTTCTTTCCCAGTGTTTCAAGAACATCTAAACTGCCAGTCACAAGTTGCTTCCCCTGTTAATAAACTGGAATCATTTTTATCCTGTCTCTCCCATCATTTGTTTGATTTCAACTTTGTAAAATGAGGAAGAGATACCAAAGATTACCTCGCATATGACTGTCATTTGATCTGGATCTACGCTCTTAGCTACTTAGTTGGAAATAACAGAATAAATCTAAAAGGGAACAGTGTAGATCATGGTCAGAAGGCATGGATGTGCCAACTGATCAGGATCTACACTGTTTGCCCATGTGTAAAAGCGTATTGATGGAATTAACAGAAAAAACTTTTAAGTTTCTGTGAACTTCTTGAAAACAATTTTCCATAGTGAAACTAATAATGCGTAAGTGATATCAGATATACTTTCTTGTAGAAATGTCAAAAACTATATATATGCTATACATGTATGTAAAGCAAAGTTATTTGTAATTATTCAAATGGCCATACAATGCTCTCATTGTCCAAGAAATAGACAATACCCTAATAAACTCTTTCAGTAATTTATCATTTATACTAACTGTACTCTCTAACTTCTTAGTGATACTGGATACACCCCATCCTGAGAACCAGCCACCCCCAGACTGGGCTCCTTGACTAGACTGGTCACCACTTCCTCCAGACTGGTTGTCACTTTCACTAGACTGCTTCTCTTTCTCTTGTGCATTTGATGTTTTACCCACAGAATCTGATGTTGAACCTATACAAACATTAAAGATATTTGAGAAACGTCATCCACAAATACCGGTAATTAATGTTATCATCATGTTACTACTGTAATTCAAAAAATAAAGTAATCTTTAGAGTTGCAATACAATGTTTGAACCACAAGTTTCTTTTCTTAAGCTTTGATTTATTTCACAGATGACATTATTTTTAGCACAGATTTCTATAAGACCATGGCAAATGTTGAAAGACTTCTAGCACACCAAGTTTTTCAGTACTATTTTACCTTGGTCATTGTCAGCCTCCTGGCTGTCTGCATCTTTCTCAGCAGTTCTCCTTAATGCCAGTTCTTCTGGGTTCGGTACATTTAATGTAGACTCCACTGTTTCCATCACTGTATGTAACCCTTCACCTATCAACCGACACAGAAAATAAATGCCAGCTACAATGTGAAGCTTAGTAACTGATTGCTGAGAGAAGGTGGCTGTTGATAACAGTATAATATATGCATACTATCTTGCATAATCCAAAAAGCTTTCAATCCTACACAGATAGTACCACAAACAAATTTATTTATTTATTATTTGTCAACCTCCATAAATAAAGCTTATATCCAATGTGTGGCCAGTGTTGATCCTGATAAGCCTGCATGTCTTTGCAGTCTGATCAGGATCTACACTGCTTACTTTTAGATTCATTACTTATTTATGACCAATGAGCAAACAGTGTAGATCCAGATCATACTGCATTGATAAAAAGGCTGCTCCAGGTCTAAATTGACTGCACATGAAATATAAACTCTACAGATATTCACTGTCCACAATTCAGCAAAAAAAAAGCCTTACCAACGCTATGTGAAAATGTAGACACCGAGGTAGAAGCTACTTCTAGCAGTGATGATCCCCAGCCCCAACCCCAGCCACCCTGCAGTATACAAAGGTTTCTTATCAACAATTCGCATAATTTTAATATGCAAATCACTTCTAATTTACTAAATAAACACTTCATGCACATAAGACCTTAGAATGAAACAATGTTTAATTGCACAATTTAAAAAAGAATGAAACAATGTTTAATTGCACAATTTAAAAAGAATGTAATCAGTTTGAATTCTAGGTTAGAGTTCGCTGATCACTGTCCAAATCTTTTCAATCTGGAATTTATATCAAGTAAGAAACCTTTACTGTAGGACAGTTGACTTAAAAAATTAAAACAGCAGATGTTAAATGCTCTCTATAACTAGTGACTACTTAACCAGAATTTACTTTTTTCTCATTTGCAGAACTTGCGAGTCGATTTAACACTTCCTCCTGTTTTTCTGTATGGTCAGGCTCAGGTCTAGATATACTCTGTGAAGATGGTGACTTTAACATTGCTGCTTTCTGTTCAGCAGATAATTTATCCGCTGTTGTCCCTGGTTCATCTTTTTCACTTTTCATTGGAGTATTTTCAACAGTTACTTTAACAACAGACTGCAAATTTTTACTTGTTTCTTCATTGTTTCTCTGTAATGCATTATCACTGTCTTTCTTTGAAGCAGGTTCAGGTTTGCTTTCATCAGAACTAACAGTTTCCGGTGATTTTTCTTTACCAGATGGCGATTTAGCAACCTTGGTACCTTCTGATTCCTGAATATCTGTAGCACTATTTTCCTCAGTTTTCACAACATTTTCACCTTGTTTATCATTGTCTTTTGCAGGTTCTGTGTGTTCCACAGTTCTACTAACTGTCTTAGCACTTTCATCTTTATTTGCCTGTTTATTTTTACCCATACCCCCTTTCTGCTTGCCCTTCTTTCCTTTCCCACCTTGTGGTTTGGTTTCTGCCTTAGCACTACTACCTTTATCATCCTCGGACACATCAGGTTTCGCACCACCACTGGCTTTGTTTTTCTGGCCACTAGTTTTCTTGTCATGTTTCAATTTGGATGTCTCAGATTCTTCTGAAGCATCTTTTGCATCTTCATGTCTAGATGCTTTCTTATCTTCAGGTCTTTCTGGATTTTGTGCACCTAGAACAAGAAATTATAAAGTGTAAAAAAAAATAAATAAAATGAGTTTTAATAGAAACTAGACTGTGTCCTCAGGACACTGATGCCCCCACTTCTGCAACAACATTTGAAACAAAATTATGTATCAGATATTAACAACATGTGTTGATAATGACTAGTAAATGAGGAATAAGTGCCAATAAATTTTATGACTATCATAAAAAAGGGCTATAACTGAAAATGGTTGCAAGACAATGTCATTTACTACAATCTACACATCATGTCTAATAATCTGTGCAAGTTTTAAAGAAATCAGCCAAATAGAAAATGTGGAGTTGATGCCACAAAATTACAGTATATAATTTAAATTAACAAAGGACCATAACTGGTAAAAATGGCGCAGGAAAAAATCTTTTCTTAACAATCATCTACACATCTAGCTTAATCAGCTGGCAAGTTTGAAAGAAATCTGTCTGATAGTAAATGAGGAGTTGATGCCATAAGAGTTTATTACTGATATTAACACAGGGCCATAACTCTGGTAAAAATAGCCACAGGAAAAAATCTTTCCTAAACAATCATCTACACATATTGCTTGATCATCTATGCAAGTTTGAAAAAAATTCCGCCAGATAGTTTATGAGGATTTCATGCCACAAGATGTAATTACTGAAATTAACAAAGGGCCATAACTCTCTTCAAAATGGATGCCAGAAAAAAATTTACGATCATCTAAACATCGTGCTTGATCATCTGTGCTAGTTTGAAAGAAATCCGCCTAATGAGGATTTGATGCCACAAGATTTAATAACTGAAATTAAGAAAGGGCCGTAACTCTGTAAAAAAAAGTAGCAGGAAAATCTTTTCTTTACGATCTCAACACATCCTGCTTGATTACCTGTGCAAGTTTGAAAGAAATCCGCCTGATGAGGAGTTGATGCTACAAAATTTGGGGACGGACAGATGTACAGTCAAGTGGAACTCGATATGACTCTTCTTGGAGGCATTATAAAAATATATTTTTGTCAGACATTTCAGTAACAAATAACATGTATTAGTGTTGTATCTATAGCGGGATAGCGGGGCGCGGCGCCCCGCCCTTTTTGAAGAGCGCCCCTCTGCCCTAAATCTCAAACACTCTGCCCTTTTCCCCATAAACACCCTTTTGTCTTCAATAATTAATGTCAACCCCCACCAATTCTGCCTTTGTTTATTCAATGCCTGTGTTTTTCCCAAGTTACCTTGTGTAATAAACAAAACGCAGTGATGCTTGTATACGTACATTACAGCGACCGTCTGAAATCTAGTCCCAGACAAGTAATTAATCAATATCTGGACAAGTGGCAAATACACAGAAACCCAGTGTCAAAAAACTTGTTAGTCATAAACAGCTGATTAGCCTAATCAACAGCATGTGCCCATGCGGCGTATCAAACGTCCCGACCGACCCCCCTTGGAGTCAATTAATTGTCGCAACTCTTGCTTCTATACTCCAATAAACTGTCTAGCATATTGGTACAGTATTTTTTGTATTAAAACCAGGTTATCTGATAATGTTAAAACGAAAATAAAGAAAAGTATCGTAATTCTATACAGTAATTCGCTTGTCCCATTATTTTGAATTTGCCGGTATCACTCGTTTTTAACAAAGTACTCTTTAAAACAAGCATTCATATTCGGAAAGGAAACTTGTTTACCGAAAAATAACTTTATTTCAATGGTTGAAACCACAGAAAACAGGAACTTTAAGAAAATTATGAAAAAAATGCTCACTTTCAAAACGGAAATTGTACGACTTTTTGCCAATTTTTCTGTTATCTAGTATGTTGGATTTTGATACCTTGATGTCTTAAAACTGCTCAAATTACATAGAAAACTCAAGGAAACATCTAGTTCTCTTGATAAAATTTCATATTCATCATGTGCAATCTAAATTTTATTAGAAATTGCAACCGGTGAAAATGTAAACAATTTCGGACATCAATAATTTCGGATACGTTTTTTCCCCACAATTATTCTAAGGTTTTATTTTTTTTTTTAAGTAACTTATAAATTTTGACTATCACATAAATTGGCCAAAATCTAACCTAAAATATCATCAAGTATCACTAAGTGACAGACAGAACTAAGGATACACTTTCAATTTAAACAAGATTGTACTCTGGCTGTTCTGTTGTCAGAGTTAGTCACATGATAATTCAGATTTGTTTGAAAAAGCATATTCACCTATTCACCAACCCCTACCCCACCCAAAAAAACAAGAAGCTGTGTTCGGAAAACACATATGCCCCCGGTAGCGAAGTTTGTAACGATACAAATTTTAAATGATAGCACAATGTTAAAACTGCAACTAAAATGACAAGTTAGTTCTAAATAATGAAAATAACCGTCTGGTGCCAGAACCTGTACATGAAAAGAATTTATCATAACAAGAGCCAGTCGGAAACACATTTAAAACTGGGCTTCATTTAAACTGGGGAGTGATTCAGGAGTTTATGACACCCAACACACACACATGAACAAAAGTTTCTTAATCCAAGTTAGGAAATCAATAAATTACAGTTACTTTATTATTGAAGTTTTTTTTAGAGGGTTTACACAACCCAGTCCATACACCCCTGATCCCACACCCATCAACCCACTATCCCTGCCCACCTATAGTGATGTGGTGGGGTGTGGTGTAGTATAGTAAGGTATGGTATGCTGGTTGTTGTCGGTGGTGGTGTGGGTGTTGTTGCTGTTGTTGGTATTGTTGTTGGTGTTGGTAATGTTGGTGTTGTTGGTGGTGTTGTTGTTGTTGTTGGTCTAGTTGTCAGTGTTGTTGTTGGTGTTGTCAGTTGTTGGTGTTGTTGATGCTATTGTTGTTGGTTGTTGGTGATGCTATTGTTGTTGGTGGTGGTGTTGTTGTTGGTGGTGTTGTTGACGGTGTTGTTGGTGGTGTTGTTGACGGAGTTGTTGGTGGTGTTGTTGACCGTGTTATTGGTGGTGTTGTTGACGGTATTATTGTTGGTGGTGTGGTGGGGTGGTGGTGTGGTGTGAGATGGGGTGGTGGGGGGTGGTGGTGGTGTGGGGGTGGTGTGTGGTGTGGTGGTGGTGTGTGGTGTGGTTTGGTTTGGTATGGAGTGGTGTGGTGTGGTGTGGAGTGGAGTGGTGTGGTGTGGTGTGGTGTGGTGTGGTGTGGTGTGGTATGGTATGGTATGGTATGGTATGGTATGGTATGGTATGGTATGGTATGGTATGGTATGGTATGGTATGGTATGGTATGGTATGGTATGGTATGGTATGGTATGGTATGGTATGGTATGGTATGGTATGGTATGGTATGGTATGGTATGGTATGGTATGGTATGGTATGGTATAGTATAGTATAGTATAGTATAGTATAGTATAGTATAGTAACCACTCAACACTTTCTGCAAAGTATGTTAAGTACATCTGTTTTAAACCTTTTCTATAGCATTACCTTAGAGAAACACTAACATCGAAACTTTAACCAAAATTTCTAAGTCTTTATTCTAATTTCTAAGCGAAAAAGGGCAAAAATCAAATAAAACAAGTTAACCATTTATATCCTAGTATAAAATGGGGAGATAATCCCAGAAAAAAGGTAGCCAGACTTACGTAACTTGTAAGGATCATCATCTGTGCACTGTTACGTATGTATGTAAACTTTAATGCCAGATCTCTTTGTGGATATTGCGAAATATCCAACATGCCGAAATAAGTTAACCATTTTCTAAGTACAAAAAGGGGAGATAACACCAGAAATAAGGTACCCAGAGTTATGTAACTTGTCAGTGTCATGACCTGTGAACTGTTAAGTAAGTGTGTAAACTTTCATGCCAATGCTCTTTGTAGAAATTCAGAAATATCCAACTTGCCGAAAAATGTTAACCATTTATCTCTAAGTACAAATTGGGGAGAAAACCCCGAATTAAGATAGCCAGAGTTATGTAACTTGTTAAGAGTCATACCCTGTGCACTGTATAGTAAGTTTGTAAACTTTCATGCTAATGATCTTTGTAGAAAAGGAAAAATATCCAACTTGTCGAAACAGGTTAACCATATTTTTAAGTACAAAAAGGGGAGATAACACCAGAAATAAGGTACCCAGAGTTATGTAACTTGTCAGGGTCATGACCTGTGAACTGTTAAGTAAGTGTGTAAACTTTCATGCCAATGCTCTTTGTAGAAATTGAGAAATATCCAACTTGCCGAAAAATGTTAACCGGACGGACGGACGGACGTACGGACGGACAGACGGTTCAATCACTAGATGCCGGGGGCATAAAAAAACCCACAACAACAACATAAGTTTAAGTTTGCTGAAAAGTGCCCTTTTGCTAGCGAAAAACACGTATTTGCCCCTGCCCCTTTTTGACAGCACCCTGCCCTTTTTTCACAGCACCCTGCCCTTTTTAAATCCTGGATACAACACTATGTATAATTATGGTTGTAAAAAGATGTTAAAAGCATAAATAATTTAGTAGTTGTGTTTTTTCAAGGCCTGTCAGCTCAATGTTTGTCTGGACTCATTCTAGAAGCTAAGAATGCAGCAAAATCCTACCATCTGCCACAACATCTAAGTCACCTTCATCTGCACTGGCAAAATCCTCATCCGAATCTGACATCCTTTCTTACAAGCTATAATAAAAAAGGATAACTTTCAAATTAAAACAAAAATATTTCTCATCGAATTCAATACCATCCTCAGAACCAAAATCAAATCCAGCAGTAGTTTATAATAAAAGTAGACTAGTTTATCAGCCTGACAGCAATATTAACATTTGTTTATTACCGTCATCATCTAAATATAAGCCGCACTCGTATATAAGCCGCTACCCCCAAAACTCCGATGAAAATGGGTGAAAAAAGCCTAACTCTATGTATAAGCCGCGGTCTCTTTTTCAGACCGGTGGCCATTTTGAATCGCCGGTTACCGTGTGCCTCAGCGTAGGCAACGACAGCCAGCTATACTTTTTCAGTGTAGTAGATACGCGTTTGACCCATGATAATTATTATGTTTGACAATTTGAAGGTATAGTCATTTTAACTGAAGAGTAATATTCGAGAAAATTGGCGGGAATGACCAAAATGTGCGAGTTTTAAATAAAATTCGAGTCGACCGTGTCATCTCAATATCTTGTCAAACATTCCATAAGAATCTCAAACATGGCATCATGCTTTCAGTTTTCACAACTTAGTCAAGTGACATACCCTCTAAGGCAGGTAAGACCAAGCTGCCAATTAAGGGTGACACTGATTTTACCAAGGGAATCTAAAACATGTCACATGGCTTTCACAGTTTTTCACACATTACGGTCACTGTGATTTTACCGATACACGTTTTACTTGAAGTAATCAATTTGATATACGCGTAATTAAATGAAACACGATCGACTCGTGGACCCCACTTGTTCCATAAAATACGTAAAACACTGGTAAATGCCAGTTTGCATGATTTAAATAAGTTAAAATAATTACCTTGATGGTGATATCGGTTCTTACGAAATCCACATTTTATTTCCATTTATCTTTAATTATTACATTTATAATCCGCATAATTTGTAAACAGCCGTTAACTTATAACAAGAGGGCCATGATGGCCCTATATCGCTCACCTGACTACAAAAGTACTCTCAGCTTGTGGTTTCAGACAAGAAGATTTTTGAAGTTTTTCCTATATAAGTCTATGCAAAATGAAGTGACCCCTGGGGCGGGGCCAATTTTGACCCCAGGGAAATAATTTGAACAATCGTTGTAGAGTTCCACTAGAGGATGCTAAATGCCAAATATCAAAGCTCTACGCCTTGTGGTTTCAGACAAGAAGATTTTTAAAGTTTTTCCTATATAAGTCAATGTAAAATGAAGTGACCCCTGGGGCGGGGCCAATTTTGACCCCAGGGAAATAATTTGAACAATCTTTGTAGAGTTCCACTAGAGGATGCTAAATGCCAAATATCAAAGCTCTACGCCTTGTGGTTTCAGACAAGAAGATTTTTTAAAGTTTTTCCTATATAAGTCAATGTAAAGTGAAGTGACCCCTGGGGCCGGGCCAATTTTGACCCCAGGGAAATAATTTGAACAAACTTTGTAGAGGTCCACTAGAGGATGCTAAATGCCAAATATCTAAGCTCTAGGCCTTGTGGTTTCAGACAAGAAGATTTTTAAAGTTTTCCTATATAAGAATATAAGTCTATGTAACATGAAGTGACCCCTGGGGCGGGGCCAATTTTGACCCCAGGGAAATCATTTGAACAATCTTTGTAGAGTTCTACTAGAGGGTGCTAAGTGCCAAATATCTAAGCTCTAGGCCTTGTGGTTTCAGACAAGAAGATTTTTAAAGTTTTTCCTATATAAGTCTATGCAAAATGAAGTGACCCCTGGGGCAGGGCCAATTTGGACCCCAGGAAAATCATTTGAACAATCTTTGTAGAGTTCCACTAGAGGATGCTAAATGCCAAATATCTAAGCTCTAGGCCTTGTGGTTTCAGACAAGAAGATTTTTGAAGTTTTTCCTATATAAGTCTATGCAAAATGAAGTGACCCCTGGGGCAGGGCCAATTTTGACCCCAGGGAAATCATTTGAACAATCTTTGTAGAGTTCCACTAGAGAATGCTAAATGCCAAATATCAAAGCTCTACGCCTTGTGGTTTCAGACAAGAAGATTTTTTAAAGTTTTTCCTATATAAGTCAATGTAAAGTGAAGTGACCCCTGGGGCCGGGCCAATTTTGACCCCAGGGAAATAATTTGAACAAACTTTGTAGAGGTCCACTAGAGGATGCTAAATGCCAAATATCTAAGCTCTATGCCTTGTGGTTTCAGACAAGAAGATTTTTAAAGTTTTCCTATATAAGAATATAAGTCTATGTAAAATGAAGTGACCCCTGGGGCGGGGCCAATTTTGACCCCAGGGAAATCATTTGAACAATCTTTGTAGAGTTCTACTAGAGGGTGCTAAGAGCCATATATCTAAGCTCTAGGCCTTGTGGTTTCAGACAAGAAGATTTTTAAAGTTTTTCCATTATAAGTCTATGCAAAATGAAGTGACCCCTGGGGCGGGGCCAATTTTGACCCCAGGGAAATCATTTGAACAATCTTTGTAGAGTTCCACTAGAGGATGCTAAATGCCAAATATCTAAGCGCTAGGCCTTGTGGTTTCAGACAAGAAGATTTTTGAAGTTTTTCCTATATAAGTCTATGCAAAATGAAGTGACCCCTGGGGCAGGGCCAATTTTGACCCCAGGGAAATCATTTGAACAATCTTTGTAGAGTTCCACTAGAGGATGCTAAATGCCAAATATCAAAGCTCTACGCCTTGTGGTTTCAGACAAGAAGATTTTTTAAAGTTTTTCCTATATAAGTCAATGTAAAGTGAAGTGACCCCTGGGGCCGGGCCAATTTTGACCCCAGGGAAATAATTTGAACAAACTTTGTAGAGGTCCACTAGAGGATGCTAAATGCCAAATATCTAAGCTCTAGGCCTTGTGGTTTCAGACAAGAAGATTTTTAAAGTTTTTCCTATACAAGTCTATATAAAATGAAGTGACCCCTGGGGCGGGGCCAATTTAGACCCCTGGGAAATAATTTGAACAATCTTTGTAGAGTTCCACTAGAGGATGCTAAATGCCAAATATCTAAGCTCTAGGCCTTGTGGTTTCAGACAAGAAGATTTTTAAAGTTTTTCCTATATAAGTCTATGCAAAATGAAGTGACCCCTGGGGCGGGGCCAATTTTGACCCCAGGGAAATAATTTGAACAATCTTTGTAGAGTTCCATTAGAGGATGCTAAATGCCAAATATCTAAGCTCTAGGCCTTGTGGTTTCAGACAAGAAGATTTTTAAAGTTTTCATATATTAGTATATAAGTCTATGTAAAATGAAGTGACCCCTGGGGCGGGGCCAATTTTGACCCCAGGGAAATCATTTGAACAATCTTTGTAGAGTTCCACTAGAGGGTGCTAAGTGCCAAATATCTAAGCTCTAGGCCTTGTGGTTTCAGACAAGAAGATTTTTGAAGTTTTTCCTATATAAGTCTATGCAAAATGAAGTGACCCCTGGGGCGGGGCCAATTTTGACCCCAGGGAAATAATTTGAACAATCTTTGTAGAGTTCCACTAGAGGATGCTAAATGCCAAATATCAAAGCTCTACGCCTTGTGGTTTCAGACAAGAAGATTTTTTAAAGTTTTTCCTATATAAGTCAATGTAAAGTGAAGTGACCCCTGGGGCCGGGCCAATTTTGACCCCAGGGAAATAATTTGAACAAACTTTGTAGAGGTCCACTAGAGGATGCTAAATGCCAAATATCTAAGCTCTAGGCCTTGTGGTTTCAGACAAGAAGATTTTTAAAGTTTTTCCTATACAAGTCTATATAAAATGAAGTGACCCCTGGGGCTGGGCCAATTTAGACCCCTGGGAAATAATTTGAACAATCTTTGTAGAGTTCCACTAGAGGATGCTAAATGCCAAATATCTAAGCTCTAGGCCTTGTGGTTTCAGACAAGAAGATTTTTAAAGTTTTTCCTATATAAGTCTATGCAAAATGAAGTGACCCCTGGGGCGGGGCCAATTTTGACCCCAGGGAAATAATTTGAACAATCTTTGTAGAGTTCCATTAGAGGATGCTAAATGCCAAATATCTAAGCTCTAGGCCTTGTGGTTTCAGACAAGAAGATTTTTAAAGTTTTTCCTATATAAGTCTATGCAAAATGAAGTGACCCCTGGGGCGGGGCCAACTTTGACCCCAGGGAAATCATTTGAACAATCTTTGTAGAGTTTCACTAGAGGGTGCTTAGTGCCAAATATCTAAGCTCTAGGCCTTGTGGTTTCAGACAAGAAGATTTTTGAAGTTTTTCCTATATAAGTCTATGCAAAATGAAGTGACCCCTGGGGCGGGGCCAATTTTGACCCCAGGGAAATAATTTGAACAATCTTTGTAGAGTTCCATTAGAGGATGCTAAATGCCAAATATCTAAGCTCTAGGCCTTGTGGTTTCAGACAAGAAGATTTTTAAAGTTTTCATATATTAGTATATAAGTCTATGTAAAATGAAGTGACCCCTGGGGCGGGGCCAATTTTGACCCCAGGGAAATCATTTGAACAATCTTTGTAGAGTTCTACTAGAGGGTGCTAAGTGCCAAATATCTAAGCTCTAGGCCTTGTGGTTTCAGACAAGAAGATTTTTGAAGTTTTTCCTATATAAGTCTATGCAAAATGAAGTGACCCCTGGGGCGGGGCCAATTTTGACCCCAGGGAAATAATTTGAACAAGCTTTGTAAAGTTCCACTAGAGGGTGCTAAATGCCAAATATCTAAGTTCTAGGCCTTGTGGTTTCAGACAAGAAGATTTTTAAAGTTTTTCCTATATAAGTCTATGCAAAATGAAGTGACCCCTGGGGCGGGGCCAACTTTGACCCCAGGGAAATCATTTGAACAATCTTTGTAGAGTTCCACTAGAGGGTGCTTAGTGCCAAATATCTAAGCTCTAGGCCTTGTGGTTTCAGACAAGAAGATTTTTGAAGTTTTTCCTATATAAAAAGGTGAAATATGCATATCAGGAATCGCCACATTCAGAAAAAACAGCCTCCCCACACAGTCAAGAAGAAGAGCCTGGCCCTGATTTTAAATGCTCTTGAAGCAGTGCTGTCAAATGTAAGTTTTTCTACTGGTTGAACGGAAATATTTTGTAAACGGTGTCCTGAATGCTTAAAGTGTTGGTATAAAAATGTTTTAAATTTGCTGTTGTTTCGAATTTTAGAACAATGTTGTCCAAAACGTGTTTTTAAAGGGCGACCTGTTTGTCCCACATATTGAATACCACAGTTATTAGAATTTCAAGTTAAAACGTAAACAATATTATCAGTTCGTCAGTCTATATCATTATTAATGTTAACTGAGAAAGTTCTGCCGTTAACTGTGGATTTAATGATAGAATTACAATTCAAATAATCACAGCATCTGCACCTCTTAGAATTGCACTTGAAAATAGAAGGATAAGGTCTGCGTCTTCCGTCATTCAATTTATTTGTT
The DNA here is from genome assembly GCA_038501625.1 of Corbicula japonica. NCBI lineage: Eukaryota > Metazoa > Mollusca > Bivalvia > Venerida > Cyrenidae > Corbicula > Corbicula japonica. The sequence continues at coordinate 733,864 of JAZAYU010000244.1, read as the reverse complement.
GTAGAAATATCATATTTTCGAAGAATAGGCGATTTTAAAGGTGAAAGAGTAATTTTTAAATTGTTTTAAAATAAATTAGTACAATGAACCCTCTGCAGACCTGTCATATTGATAGAGCTTGCCGAAGATAAATTAATACGTGATAAACGAACCGAAGACTGCAGACTTTTAAAAGATTTAATTTTATGCGGTGTTTGGACAGAAGACGCAGAAGATAGCCTTATTGGAGAAAGATTGATTTTCAATATTTTATTTTGTGCTGCCATAATGAAATATGTAGAAAGAATACCATTATATGATCAGCGACTTTAGGTTGCATTGAATTTCTCAAGCGACGTCACAACGTAATACGTGTATAGACAGTAAAGCGCGCTAAACACTATATTCTATAAATAGCACGCTGATCACTGTCCATAAATATTAACGTCCTGAATCACTGATCCCAAAGGAATGGGACTGTAAAAAGAGTACTAAAATACACCAAAATGACAAATTCTGGTTCCAGAAAGCGTATAATAATAAATCAATTTAAACGCAACAGAAAGTCGGTGAAAATATAACCTTCAATGTGGTATATAATAGTAAATGAGTGAGTGGGGAGGGGGTGTGGAAAGTGAATGTCAAATGCAGTCCCTGAGGGATGAAAAGATAACAGTATTGAATGTAAGTACGGGGAGACGTTTTACGGCCGCCACACAGCACATACACAACTACTGTGATTATAAAAAGGTGAAATATGCATATCAGGAATCGCCACATTCAGAAAAAACAGCCTCCCCACACAGTCAAGAAGAAGAGAGTGGGAGAGAGCATGGTTAATAAAATAATCAGTTTCAAAAAAGACACCACTAACAATAAACAACAAGAGGGCCATGATGGCCCTTATATCGCTCACCTTAGTACAAAAGTACTCTCAGCTTGTGGTTTCAGACAAGAAGATTTTTAAAGTTTTTCCTATATCAGTTTATATAAAATAAAGTGAACCCTGGGGCGGGGCCAATTTTGACCCCAGGGAAATCATTTGAACAATCTTTGAAGATTTCCACTAGAGGGTGCTAAATGCCAAATATCTAAGCTCTAGGCCTTGTGGTTTCAGACAAGAAGATTTTTTAAAGTTTTTCCTATACAAGTCTATATAAAATGAAGTGACCCCTGGGGCGGGGCCAATTTAGACCCCTGGGAAATAATTTGAACAATATTTGTAGAGTTTCACAAGAGGATGCTTAATACCAAATATCTAAGCTCTAGGCCTTGTGGTTTCAGACAAGAAGATTTTAAAAGTTTTTCCTATACAAGTCTTTATAAAATGAAGTGACCCCTGGGGCGGGGCCAATTTAGACCCCAGGGAAATAATTTGAACAATCTTTGTAGAGTTCCACTAGAGGATGCTAAATGCCATATATCTAAGCTCTAGGCCTTGTGGTTTCAGACAAGAAGATTTTTAAAGTTTTTCCTATACAAGTCTATATAAAATGGGGCGGGGCCAATTTTGACCCCAGGGAAATAATTTGAACAATCTTTGTAGAGTTCCATTAGAGGATGCTAAATGCCAAATATCTAAGCTCTAGGCCTTGTGGTTTCAGACAAGAAGATTTTTAAAGTTTTCATATATTAGTATATAAGTCTATGTAAAATGAAGTGACCCCTGGGGCGGGGCCAATTTTGACCCCAGGGAAATAATTTGAACAATCTTTGTAGAGCTCCACTAGAGGATGCTAAATGCCAAATATCTAAGCTCTACGCCTTGTGGTTTCAGACAAGAAGATTTTTAAAGTTTTTCCTTTCGGTTGCCATGGCAACCAGAGTTCTGCTTGGAATTCCATTTTTTGAACAACTTTGAAAGGGCATCATCTAAGCATTATTCCTGTGAAGTTTCATCAAAATTGGCCAAGCCGTTTCAGAGAAGAAGTCGATTGAAGCAATTGTTGACGACGGACGACGCACGACAGACGACGCACGACGGACATCAGGCGGTCACAAAAGCTCACCCTGTCACTTTGTGACAGGTGAGCTAAAAATGAGAACCCGAGGGGTTACCGCCTTGGAACGGTCAGTGGCAAATCAAATTGCCACTGGGGGTTTAAACCAGGTTCTAGGGTGCACCAACCTCACACTTGCCCCAACAGGTTCTCATATCACAAAACAAGTACAAGTTGTCTTGGTGAAAAGACTCCAACCCACTTATCTGCTTAACAATGTTGCATGCAAAAGCACACAAACATATAAAACATAAGAAGCTAAGAGCATTGCAAAGCCGAAAGGGGTACTAAATGATCTTACCGAGACCAGAGCTCCTGGAGTAAAATCAGCAAGAACACGATGACAGGGATAAAAGAAACAAATCGAGTTTCTAGGTTCTTTTAAGAAAAGATTTCCCCAATAACCTTCATAAACTCTTAAGTCTATGCAAAATGAAGTGACCCCTGGGGCGGGGCCAATTTTGACCCCAGGGAAATAATTTGAACAATCTTTGTAGAGTTCCACTAGAGGATGCTAAATGCCAAAATATCTAAGCTCTAGGCCTTGTGGTTTCAAACAAGAAGATTTTTGAAGTTTTTCCTATATAAGCCTATGTAAAATGAAGTGACCCCTGGGGCGGGGCCAATTTTGACCCCCAGGGAAATAATTTGAACAAATTTTGTAGAGTTCCACTAGAGGATGCTTAATGCCAAATATCTAAGCTCTAGGCCTTGTGGTTTCAGACAAGAAGATTTTTAAAGTTTTTCCTTTTGGTTGCCATGGCAACCAGAGTTCTGCATGGAATTGAACAACTTTGGAAGAGCTTCATGCAAGGAACATTCCTGCCAAGTTTCAGCAAGATTGGCCCAGGAGTTCAGGAGAAGAAGTCGTTTGAAGAAAAAGTTGACGACACACCGACGGACGACGGACATCAGGCGATCACAAAACCGCATGTATCCCTTACAAAAAACTTGACCATGCTGTTTATTTCGTATGGAGGCAAAAAAATCGATACCGCCGAACATCAAACGCAACTTCAAAACACGTTGTCGGCTCGAAACAACCATCCGTGTTTATTTCGGCTTTGCTATAAAAACGTTTGATCTACCTGGTAGTGTGCGCGTGTCATTTTAAGCTTGTGTGATGCAATTATTACTGAAATGTGATAACAGCGATAAATTAAAGATTTGGATATATTTTAAATGTTGGAATATGTTAGCGTTCGGTAAATAATAATTATTTTACTTTGTTGTTTGTAAATGTTGCTGATTTTTTACGTACCGGTAATTGTATTTGCAGTAAAGTTTGTGACAGCATTTCTAAGCAGTTGTTTGCCTGTGGCAATCATAATTATTTTCGTTCGCACATTGATAACCTCGTTGCATAGAAACGTCCCCGGATTGGAGATCATGACAAGTTGCAAACTGACGATTATTTTAATTGTAATTACTGGTACTCAAAATAAAAAGAAGAGTAAAAGATTTCAATAATAGTTTATTATTTAGTACATTGTTTTACCTATCAAAAAATATTTTCGAACAAAACACGTAAGACGTGACAAATATCTCATTCAGCGTCCGTATACCGGTGCGCTTGACAATTTCGCCGCGGTAAAAAAATCGGTGTTTTGAAGGCATGGAAAAAAAAGTCATGGGAAACCTAAACCTACTGTATGTATAAGCCACACCCCAAACTTTTTTTCGCCGAATCCTGGAAAAAAAGTGCGGCTTATATTCAAATGATGACGGTACTTTGAGTAGCCCCCTAACATGTGATGATCAATTACAAACAAAGTGGTCCGGGAGCTCATTTCAGAAGAGATCATGAATGAATTTTCTTAATTATAAAGTGAAGCATTGTTATTTGGGTTTTGAAAATAATATTACACTTGTTTTATTTATTTGGGCATCCTTACACCTGTTTCAACCACTAATTTTGTGAAAAAGTTTTATCTTGTAAACTACTAATCAAAACCTCTGATACATCCGCATGCGCTTCAATGTAAATGGTGTTTATGTTAAATACCATGAAAACTGTTTATACCACGAAGACTTGTTAGTCGACCATATTTGATAGTAAATTCGGTGTGGATAGACTGATATAGTGATAACAATCCCAATCTATCAAAACAAAACAAAAAAGATGAGTTTATTTAGAGCAGACCCTGTGTAAACCACTATTTTTATTTTTGCTAATTTGACCACACTTACCAAATTATGTACAAAGTCATGGTAAAAAATTTTGGAGATAAAAAGTCTTAACTGACTCAATTCAGTTTCCAAGTAGGGCCCTATCCATATCGGACATTCTAAATATAATAATACATAATAAACCAACTGAGGGTTCATAGCAATCGGAGAGAAAAGATTTTATTCATTTAAATTGCGAATGAAATAATAAAATACCAAAAATATCACAAGAGCAGTGTCAGATGTAAATTCTCCACGTCATAATTTTCCACAGATGTAAACAGTACTTGAACGCATGCGCAACTGATCGAAAAGGGAGGGTACCGCTAGATACCGAAAATAGCCTCTTTTCGCGAAAATAACCCAAAGTGATCGAAAAGAGCCTCTAAAATCTTTTTTGTTAAATATTATTAAAAGATGCCAAGTTTATTTGCTTAAACATATAATTTCTCGATTATTTTCATATTTTTTTTATTCTAATTGACTTTGGTTTTAATTAATGGCTAAATTCAAGAATAACCTATGCTGTCGAAAAGAGGTTCGGGTTTGAAAAGAGCTTGATATATGTATAAATAATCAATTTAACATAGGGTTTTCTTATTAATTATTTGCAAAATGTATGCTAAAAATAATTAATCATGAAATTAAAGAGAAAATTTTAATAATAATGGTGCAAAAAGCCTCTTTCACAATTGTTATTTGTCCACGTTGGTGCGATTTTGCCTTTCTTAACCGGCTCAATGATATGCTCCTGTAGAATTACTTTTGCCTCGAAGTATGGACTGAATTTTTTGTCTCCCACGCGATTATCCTTAGTTAAAACTGATTGACGTAAATTTTGAAGACGGCTAGAAAATGTATCAATATCTGTTTTCTCTAAGAGACCATTTGCGCCAAATATGGAATTAAGAATTTCTGTTCTTTCGGTTATTGGGTAGCCAACTTTGTCCTCTAGATATTTGTTTATATTTTGCTTCAAGTGTCGTGTACACAGCACGTGTGTGCACCCGTGAAAAAACCGTTTAATTGCGTTTTTAAATGTCAGCTCTTCGTCACTGCCAACAATTAGATTTTGGATGAATATGCCTTAGTTGTAGAGCTTTGGTGTATAAACGTCGCTCCAAAACATATAGGGTGATCACCAGTTGATCTCTTTATCACGGACAAATCTTTATATATTGTTGGAGTTACGTGGAATTCACCAAGATTGTATGTCTTGTCCATCCCTAATACAGTTCCGTTTTCGATGCAACAAAATCGTTTTAGATCTGAAATTTGTTGGTCTGTGTGAAGAGTGATTACGGGGAATTGTATGCCAGCTATATGTTTAACACATTTCACTAGTTCATGGGTTTTCATTTCTTTGTTTGTCTAAATCGTTGGGGTATTTTTTATACATTTCACGTTCAACTTCTTTTACTTGCCGGTGTTGTAGTTGTTCTTTTAATTTTGATCGAACTTCTGGCTTAGTTCTTATGTACTTCACATTCTTGTCCGTGTGTTTCACAGAACCGTAGAAGTCACGCCCTGGAAACGTTCCTATATATTCCACGATGGCTATATTGTCAGGTATTTCCGGCAATACATCCGAGCTTTTTTCTATCCATGTTGTTCGTTTCTTGAATTGTTCGTTTCCTGCTGGCGATGCCTTAAGAGTTTGGTAATTCCGATGAATATTTATCAAAGAATTACTTGGAGGCTGAGGTTTAAAGGGCTATGAACTCGCGTTTATTATTGTTTTGTTTTACGGTACAGTATACCCCTTCTCGCTTGACTATGCTTATAAGTTTACCGTCACTCTCAATAAATGTCGAACACGGTGTTGCTCCTTTAACTGATGCACCACAATCATCCCAGAATTCAGATTTCTTACCATTTGATCTCTTTTCAATGTTGGTAGAATTGTCCACCACGAAGAACATGCCGTCCTTTCTACCGGCCGGAACTTCCTGCAAAACTGTGTGCAGGCCTTTATAAATATTCAGTGTAGAGTTCAGATCCATAAATTTATTCAACGGCCCACGAATAAATTTAACTTTATCGTGCTCAACTTCACTCACTTCACTATGGTTATAACTATCCCTTATCCTGTTCTCAATATTGCGAAGCTATTTCTCCGAGGGGCTGATGTATTTGTCCACATTATTGTAATTACCTCTTTCTCAGGATCCACGAATGGCGGTCTGAACTCAGTATTCAATAGTATGAATGCGTAGTTTTTTGTGCCATTGACAGACGGATAAACCGATTCTACTTTCACATTGAGTAGATTTGAAAGAGAGATCATGTTCCAAACCGAAGCATAGTTGCTTATTTGCGGACAATCTAAACAATCTTTTTCATAATCCGGAGAGATCCATTTCAGTCTAGGGTACATTTTGTGACGAAGCATTTTTCCTTATTGGATACCATTTCGATACAGCACCTGTATCGCAACTCGATACTTCGCGATTCATTTCCGGCCAAGAATATTGAGAATGCATTGAATAAGCAATCTCCGTCCCTTGTACATTCTAAAGCAGTTAATGAGGACACAGTTTCGCAAAATGGAGCTATGGTGATTGACTCTCTCTCCGTCGTTGCTTGTCTGATGAAGTACAGGCATGCGCAGTGAAACAGTCAACTTTGGTGAGAGCGGTACCTTCATGAACTTAACAAAGTTGAATAAGCCTACAGAAAAATACCTTTTTAAGAATAGCAGGACTCGGACCAAATAAAAAAAATATCCCTTGTATCTTATCATAAGGTTATTATCCGATCATGCAAGTATGAAACTCTAAATACTGAACAACTTCGAATACACTCCCAAGCAGCCCTGTCCTAAACATGTCAATTCAAATAAGACGCCTCAACCAATTAACGAAAAAAAGAGCTTTTGGGGTTACTGCCTTGGAACGGTCAGTGTGGGGCAAAACAAATTGTCACTGAGGGTTTAAACCAGGTTCTAGGGTGCACCAAACTCACACTTCCCCAACAGGTTCTCATATCACAAGACAAGCACAAGTTGTCTTGGTGAAATAACTCCAACCTACCCGTTATCTCAACAATGTTGCATGCAAAAGCACACAAACATATAAAACATAAGAAAGTATTAGCATTGAAAAGCCATTGACCTTACCGAGACCGGAGCACTTGGAGTCAAATCAGCAAGAACACGATGACAGGGATAAAAGGAACAATTTTATGGAGCTTCCAGGTTCTTTTAAAAATGATTTCCCTATAAATCTTCTTAAACTCTTAAACCCCTGCCACCGTCGTATAACCATAGAGGTAATCATAATGATCAACTGTAGATGAATTAATCACAAGGCCTGCAGAGCGTTGCACAATATCATGTTGGTAACCTTTCTATTTGAATATACAGATGGTTTTTACGAATATCCGGGAGAAATTAACATGTCCTTTTAAGTTCTGAAGATTATAAATTGAACCTCCATAAAAAACTGGTTGTGAAATATCTTGTTGCAAAATTGATTTTAAACTGCACCTGTATTTTTGAATTAAATCTGGGTATGGGCGATAAAAACGTGAAATATGCATATCAGGAATCGCCACACTCACAAAACACAGCCTCCCACGCAGCGAAAAAGAAGAGACGAAAAGAGAGCATGTTGTTATAAGTATGTCAATTCAAATTAGAAACTTGCAAATGTTTTCCTTAATTTGTGATACTTGTTTAAAAAATTCTGTTATGCAAACATTACGTTCATTGACATCATCAACATCATCGCAAGCTCTAAAAAAGCGAACAAGCTGTGAGATATATTCCCCGTAAGATGTTGCACGAGGAACATCCCCGTCTAAAAACGGAAAATTTACTATATTAAAATTAAAATAATCTATTTTATCATATATTTTAGTAGTGACGTATCCATTTTGAATAGAAAGATTAAGATGAAGAAAGCTTGCTTGCTTATCTGAAATGTTTGCATTATTAAGGTCTAGTTCATTAGAATAAATTTTATTAACAAGAGATGGAAAATGGTTATTATCTATATTCATTAAATCATGAAATGTACCTCGAGGTGTTGTTAAAGGATTTAATGTCATCCTGATGTTCAGTAGAAAGAGACAAGACAAAATCTCTATATACGGCAAACTATAATTACATTACATTATTTGAAGCCTTATCATCAGGTGTTAAAAGAAATCTGTCGTAAAAAGTCTTGAATACCCCTTTTCATCTATTTGAATACCCCTTTTCAAATGACGAAAGTTAAAATGAGGTCGAGGTGGTATTAAAGCTACGTTTCTTTTATAGAAGGAAAATGATTATACGAGTGTAAATTGTGTAAATTTTGAATATTTATTTTTTCCAGTTTGAAAGAGCATTAGGCTCAGCATGTTCTCGTTTACACCATTTATTGCAAAAAGTTTGAAGACTCTGCAATTTCCGCACGAAAGGTATTAAAGTCGATGTCCGATGGAATTCTATATTTCGGACCTTAGTTTCATTTTCTTCTATTGTAATCTAGATGTGTTAATAGATGGTTTGTGTTTTCCAGTTTGAAAGAGAATAAGTTTCAGCGTGTTCTAGTTTACAGAATTTATTCCAAAAAGGAGTTTCAAGGCTGCAATTTCCGCACGTCAGGAATTCAAGTCGATGTCCGATGGAATTTTATATTTCGGACCAAAGTTCCCTTTTCTTCTATTATAATCTACATATGTTAATACAGGGTTTGTTTATTATCATTTATTAAGAAAACAAAAAAAGGCTTTTACATTAGCCCATCGATCAGATTCTATCATCGTCCCGGTCGACATACTACCGGTCGAGGTTTCTATCTTCATCCGTCATGTCCGAGTTTGCTGGATGTTCTATGACCTGATTCAGGTTCCAGTTTCTTTCTAAATCGCCCATGCTCTGTCTCTTCTGGCTAACTTTCACAATATCTTTTAGTAAGTCAGCTTCTTCGTTTTGGGGCCTAAACACAACGACGGCTTAAGTCTTTTCACTGGTTCCAGTCGCTCCTGTAACTTCAAATAGGCCGACGTCGATTTTTATGGAGATTGTGTTGTAATAATACTCTCGCAAACATGAGTCCAGAGCCGATACTTCCGCTGTACATTTGGTAAAATCAATCCTTGTGTTCGGCATACCTGGGTTCTGTGAGACCAACACCAAGCCAGTTGCTGTGAAAATCAAAATTACATGTATCACTCCATATTGCAACGTATCTTTTCTGAATCCTGTATCAACAATAAAGCAAATCCGTATATATGTCTCTGTTGCGGTGGTGCTAGTTTTATGAACACTGTAGCCCAAACCCCTACTTAGTCTATTGCACGATTTGATTTATGTATCATATATTTATGTTTAGGTGCGGTTAATTAGAAATTAAATGGTCTCATTTGATTTGAACCTGGTGATTCTTGTAACCTTAATATAGCACCCAGGTTTCGGCGCAAAAATCATTAAAGCAGCTTTCACTCTTTTAAATGAAAGTGCTTGAAGCTTCCGACATTTTTCTCCACTATAAAAACGACCTCGTGCCTTCTCTGCCCGTGATTTTTTTTTATCTCAAATCACAAATAAACTTCTAAAGAGCCTGTCATAATTATCGTTATTTTTAAATTAAAAAAGCTCATATTAAATGACAGTAGTAGAATACTATTTTCTGGTTTGTACAAGGTTTCTGTTTGGGACAGCCTTATTATTAAATGAAACATTAAAGAAAGCAACCAGTATCATCCAAAATCTTCCTATTCAGTAATGTGTATTTGAGGAGCCCTGAGCGCCTCGAAAGGAGCTTCAATGAAATTTAAATCTCACAGATGAACTGTTAATAAATGATATTGACGCTACCGGGGAGCGAACCTTACGGCGACAGCTCCTAGCCGTGCAATGCCAAGTATACCCTTTGAACTAACCGGGACAACCCCCAAAAAGGTTGATAAGGTAACTTTGATAAACGTCATCAAAATCTTTCAAACAAAGAATGCAAAAATTTCCCGTTGGGATCACAATAAATACCATATACCAATACCATAATTAATATTTAAAAGGTAATAAGAAATTGTTTGACATTCGCTCTTTTATCATGAACTAGTTAGTACTATTATAAATTAGTGTTTTGTGATTTTTGATCCCTAGAACTTAAGAAATGTATAACATTTTTATTGCACATGTATTCTTTACAACCCCTCAGACTGGTCTCCAGACGCAATTTAATCCTTTATTAGTACATATTTTGTTCATAATCGTTCTTGCCATGCCGACTCTAGATAAAAAACTTCCCAGCCCAGTCCTTTTTTTTAAATGTCACGGTCCATGTCCGTGATCTGGGTTTTTATACATTGTCAAGCGCTTAGCAACATCGATAAATACTCGGAAAATAGGGAAATCAACGACTATTTATTAAAACTTTTGCAAAATAATAAAAAAAAACTGCAGTGTCACATATTTCATCATTTTTTTAAATTGAACTGATATTAGTATTCAAACAACAGTGGAGTCTTTCCAAAATTGTCACCAGTTTTCGAGGTCTTGACATGTCTGCAAGTCCTAAAAAAAGTTCAGTCAAGTGGAATGTACCGCAGTACAAACATGAATCGTTGTCACAGAATGATCACGATTCTTACTGTGAAGAACAGTCGATTGTGACGGTCCCAGATTACTCTGACACTTTTATAAGCAACTCTTACTCCAACACTTTTGTTGATGATTTGTCTAATACACAAAATGGCCAGACATCTGACAGATCGACAACAAATATAAGCACGGTGTTGCCTAACAGAACATTTTCAGAAGTTCCAGAAGCTACATATTTGGAGACTGCTGTAACAGAAGGATCAGAGACTTTCTTTGAAGTTGAAGCAGACTACACATTAACGGATGGAACTTTCAAATCTAGGAGATATGAAAAAGATACCAGTCTTTCTGAATCAGCTCTACCTGATTCATATACAGACACATTTGAATCGAGCATTCAGACAAAAACTGAATTCCATCCCGATAGCAAAATTGAAAGTTCATCTTCTGCAAGAACATTATCCGTATCTAGTACATCTTCACTCAGGACTTACACAGAATATTCATTGGAAGATAAAGATTTGTTTGATCATTCCTGTTTAGCACCAGATCTTAATAGAACATTGTACGTGAGCAAATTCTAGATTTCACTGAAAAATTATTCTTTTGCAACTAACATAATACTAAACTGTAAAATTATGTCTTCAGGAATCAGTTTCATGCTTGACACTAATGATTAATTTTGATGTCACAGTTTTGTTTATGTTATTCAGGAGTATTCTTGTCCAAACCAGTAATCTTTCAGAATGGTCAGAAAACTATCTTAAATCCCTTTTAACTCGTAACTCTTTCCCCCATATACACATTTTTACGCATGTGCTACCAGTGTAGATCCAGAGCAGCTGGCACATAACGGCACGGATGTGCCGTCTGATCTGGATCTTAACTGTTAGCCCATGCAATAAAGGTGTGTCTATGGAGGAAAGGGTTAAACCAGGTATAATAATACATTTTTATGACTTGGATCTGATACTGGTCAGTAACTGATTCAAACCCAAAATTGCCAGATTCAAATAAAACTGCCAATATTCTGTAAATGTAATTCATAACCCATATTAAATTCCATCAGAAAAATAACTCATCAATTAATGAGACCTGTGATCTAGACTGTTGACAGTTTTATTTGAATCTGGCAATTGTGGGTTTGAATCATTTGTTGGTATCAGATTTGAACTGCTTTCAGTAAATATTGTCTTTCAACAGTATGTTTTAACACTTAGTGAGCAATTTTTTAAATCTTTCCTGGTTATGGAAATCTAATGAAGAAAACAACCTTTCAGTAACATATGGATACATGGTTTCTAGAGTCGCTGTTGCATTTTTCATAAGCATATAATATTATAGCACCTTTCCTATTCTTGTTGCTTATTTCCAGGTTTCCTTTAACCCTTTATTTTCCAAATTTCAGAAATTATCATAATGCAATAAAGAACTGTATCCACAATTATTAATTGTCATTAATTATTAATGGCTGCTGTGCTTTCAGACACCAAGGCTGACATGGAAAAGCACTGTTGATGGTTAATACATGATATGTTCAGATACTATTGTGTTAGGATGTGGTAATACTACACATGTAGATACTGTTCTGAGTTACTAGGTTGATGAGTTGATCTGCTATGTTTAAGATGGACTGATGATGAAGATGAAGACAACTCTTACAGCGATGATTACAGTTTTACATTTGAGCAAACAGAAGCATCCTCATATGTTCATTTGGATCCAGAAAAAGTAAGATTTTCTTTAGCCAACATGAAGTATTTCTGCATCAAGTGATCAATTCCTCTTCTTTAAATAACAGGAACATTCTTGATACATGTACATTGTAACAACATTGTAAGCATATGTTCTCTTGCTCTTTTAGTCTTGCTGTTATTGACATAAAATCACCTCTGACCAATCTTTATGTGCTTTCAGATGTACTTTTACATTTTTGTCAGTAGAAGTGAAATTATATTATTGTTATCCTCTAAAACAACTCTGATTTTAGGGTAACCACCATGATGCTTAGGTCATACCATCCTTCATCAATGTTGCACCAGCACCATTTCTAACAAAGAAAAATGTCTCACAAAAGTGGTCTCCATCGTCATTTGAATATCACCAAAATAGCCACGATTGTTTTATAGCTCATTTTAGTTTGGTTATCAAATGACATCAACCTGTCATCAACTTAAGCCTTTTGTCACACAGAGGCTGTTTTTTTTTGCTGTTATCAAAGAAATTGCCTCTAATATGTATCAATAACATCTTTCACAAAATCTAGGCCACTATGTCAAATTCTAAGAAAGATCATACTAAACCTATACATCCATGAGCCCTGCAATGAAGGACATAATACTTTAAAAAGTTAGAATTGCAACTTTGTTAAACACAAAATATATATTTTCGTGTTTAAAAATGTTGTGTTTCTAATTTATTTATCTATTTATGATATACTTAAAGAAATTAGAAACACAACTTATTAAAAACTAAATATATTAAGTTTTTAAAGAAGTTGCATTTCTAATTTCTTTAAGTATATTTCATCTGATTAGCACTGAACTAGTTGAAAACCTGAAGGAACTAAAAACTTCTTTTAAGTATCTTAAATATCTCTAACACTAGAAACCGTGATTTGGACTAACTTCAGCATCTTTATGTATTTACATAATTTATGTAAGTATACATATGACAACACAAACATTTTACATCATTGTTTTTTTTCAGGCCCAATTGGAAGCAGAAGAAGTTAATGCTGGTGAAGAGGCAAAGAGAGACTTCATCAAGAAGATGATGACTAAACTGAAAACTCAACCACGGAAAAAAGTTGTCGCAATGGAAGCCGTATCTGCCAAAAATGATGGTAATATTTAAAATGTTATTTGTATAAAATATAATATTATTTGACATTTTGTGATGTGTTGGAGAACAGATGTTTTTAACATTTTATGGCTTTGCAGTGGATGAAAATCTCCTTAATAATCCTTCATTTTATGAAAAAAATGAGCATGTCAAGATAACAGCTTAGAATATAATGTTATTAATCAAGGGAATTCATATTGGCCTTGTTATTGGGCCGAGGGCATTCATATTAGCCCAAGGCTGAAGGCCAAGGGCTAATGCGACTGCCCTAGGCCCAATAACATGGCCAATGTGAATTCATTTGATTAATGACAATTTTATTAATTAACAGACTAAAAACATCATATTCATATGAAGACTAATCTTGGCCAATGCGAGAATTGCTGGGCCAATACGAGAATTGCTGGGCCAATATGAGATAGTTAATTAATAATGAACTGATATACAGTAATGGATCAATGATAAACAGTAAGTAAGCATTCACAAGTTTGCCTCGGGCTGATATCTGTCACTGGGAAAGGTGTTAAAACACGGTTGTTTTAGGGATAAAATGTGTGGGTCACTTGTGTACATGTTACAATTGTGACTTCCGGTTTCGATTTATTTGCCGTTTTACGATCAAAAATGACTTCCGGTTTCGATTTTTTGCCGTTTCATGGTAAAATATGGACTTAGAAAAAAAAAAGGGGATCCACGGGACGACCGCGTTATAATGGAGTGCAGATCTAAACGAAGCGCGTTATAAAGAGTCCGCAGTGTAATCAGGTATTGCCTGTTACTTCTATGTAATTTCTCAGCTTTTAGAGTCTGTATTAGACCGCACACTGCAGATTCTGCCTTTACATTCAGTTGTCTTAAAACATACATAGAATGCCTAACTTAGTGACACTTCGTTTCACTGAAACAACTCTTCCCCAGAAGCTTAAAATAAAAACAAATCTTTTTGCACTGGGAGTACTCCAGTTCTGGTTCAATCTGCACCAAAGTTGCTCAGACAGGATGCTTGTAACTAAAAGTTTCAAACGAATGTACTTCCATGTATTATATTTAGCCTATACATTTCTGATTTCAGTTGAAGAGAATGATTACCTCAAGCACTTCTGCAGGAAGAAAAAGAAAATTCTAACTTCCAGAATAGTCCAGAAACAGAAAGGTAACTTTTCTTGTAGAACTTCTGTAAAAAATGTAACATATCTCCTGATATCGTGTAAATGGTAATATAGACATCATGAAAAGCCATGTTCAAATTAAAAAAATAAGATTTGGTTAAACTGAGGAACAAGCTAAGTTGATAAAAAATACTTTAGAAACTGTAAATTCTACATTATTGTAGCAAAGCTTTAATAATTACTAAATTAATCAGATAAGCGATGAGGAAGATGTGTGCACACTAAAAATCCATTCTACAAAACTATAGGATCCAATATTTATAATATCATGGTGACCAATTTTCTGAAATGTATGATGTCTGAAATGTATGATAACAGGGCTTTGTTTTCATACTTTCAAAAGGGGCAGTTTACAGGCGCCTTCCCCTCAGACAAATTCTTTAAAATCATGCAAAACATTTGTAAGCTAGAGTAGAACTAATTAATTTTTAGCTATAATTCTCCACACTCAGCGAATGAACACAAAAATAAAACTTTTTTGGACTCCTTAATAATGTATTTTTTTATCATGTTTTAGAACTAGATAAAACAGAAGATAAGGCCAGCGAGCCTGCAGAAGAGCGATTGTCAGACTATGGACTACCTCATGCAGTTCTAGAAAGAGCTAAACTTGTCAACATCATTTCAGCCATGAAAAGGGTAATCTTTTATTACTAGAATATGATTAGGCCTAAAATACTAAGTATACTTGTACTAGGAGGATGTTTCTGACACTTGTTATCTTTTTCAGCTCAGTATTTGAAATAGTGGTTCTGTCACTAAGATAAGTGTCACAGGAGTTTGTCAGAATGAGAATAAAACTTGATGGAAAACAGTCCAAAACACAAATGATAAACAGTCACAAGATCTTTGACAAAGATACTTTTAGGATAGTTCAGTCCTCTATGAATCAAAATATCTAATTATCATGTTTCTCCATATATACACATTTTGATGCATATGCAATCAGTGTAGATAAAGATCAGCTGGCACATCCATGCTGTCTGATCTGGATCTGCACTGGTTGCATTTTGGTCAGAAAAAACCATAATGAATCTTAAAGAAAACAGTGTAGATCTTAATCAGATGGCATGGATGTGCCAGATGATCTGGATCTACAATGGTGGCCCATGTGAAAAAAGGCGTATATATGGTGTAGAGGGTCAAGACAAGTCTTTTCTCCGATTAAAAGACTGTAGTAAAGTAATGTGTCCCATCCGTAAACAGTTGTCCAGTACTTCAGTTTAGCCTTGACATGAGTATTAGTCTCTTTCAGTCCAAAGCATGTTGTTTTGAAGATTGAATTCTGCAACAGCAATAGTTAAACAGTGGAAGATAGTTGCATTATTTAAGACCATCAATAACCAAACTGAATCTGTTTTTTTTTGTTGTTTTGTTTTGTGGTTTCCTGTGACCTCTATTCCACCATAATTTGCTGGACAAGTTTTTCATTTATTGTAACACAAGCCTTTATGTTATTGTAGGCTGCATCAGAGACCATACATGAACCCAGAAAATGTGAACAGTGCAGGTTAGTTGCAGAAATACATACCCTCTCTATTTGTTAAAGACTTTTTGGAGAATTATATTTTACCAGAAAATGCATATTTTAAATTTATTAAATACCCATAAATGATTTTAGCATAGTGCAGTGGTAATCCGCAAAATTGTTACAACTCGTCAGATAAGTAATTCTGTATTGGACAATGTCCGCTTTTCAATTCTTTATTTTGCATCTTCTCGTATTCTATGTGACGTCATATACTACGTCACACTATGTTGTCGTAATTTTCCGGCACATAAGGAACTCCAAAATAGGAAATTTCCATCTCAGTTTTACAACCGTTATGATATTTTAATGCCATTAATAAATTTTCTACACCATTCATAAATTTACTTTCTTGTTACTATTTTTATTTCTACTTTTATGCAAACCACGTTCTTGACTATACCCGAGAAGGGTATATAATAAAAGGAACATTATGACAGTATGCAGTCTGTAGGATTCATATTATTTCTTGCTGCGTATGTAAACCACATCAAGCTCGACCTTCGGTTCTCGCGTAATATTGTTTTCATACACAACTCGAATAATACAAGTCTACAGAATGCATACTGTTATAATATTCCATATATGGCATCCCCTTTATTTTTTAAAGAGTAAAGGAATATTTATGTTAGCAACTCTCTTTGATTTGGGCTCCTAAGCTTGATAGTCCACATGTATTCTTCATACTTTGTGTTCCTTTTTTCAGTGAAATGAAGTCATACCTGGACTTTGAAGATGCACAAAGACAGTTTGTTAATGCTCACGCCAAACGATTGAAGAATAAAATGATGGATTCCAAAGTAGAAGACCATATACTGAAGATGGTAATTTGATTGTTTTATTTGAGTCCTGATAGTGATGAAACTGTAACATTAAATTAGGCCTATTGGAGAAATTGTATTTGGAAAGTGTGCCCAAAGATCATAAAACTAAATCCGGAGATCAGTCTCAAATCTCAAGCATCTGATTGGCTGAAATTTCAGCCAATCAGATCCTTGAGATTTGAGACTGATGAAATCATGAAATATAGGTCTTTAAACTGCTTGTAGCAATTATGGGTTACAAGGTTTGCTCTAGCAAGTATTTACAATTATTATAAACAGATTTAAATATTTCATAGAGTAGCTTTTACAGTAGAGCATGGTGAGACAGGTGCACTGTAGAAGAACCTTGTTGTACTTGATGGCAATAATGATTTCTGGCATAGACTGTTCAGTGCAGGGTCTGTTCTTCATTAAAGAGTTTGTCATTTCTATCTTTTTTGTGAGATTGATTTATAACGCTCGAAAAATGATCTGAAGATGCTATTACATTAGAAATGAATGGAATACTACATTAACACATATATCTCCAGTAAAATATGTCTTACGCAGGCTGTCAACACTTTCCATGGTTAAAATACTATTTTTACTTTCACTTTTGCGATTTTGTAGGCGACAATCTGATCAGTTCAAAGGGTTAGTGATAAAACCATGTTTTTGTTACTAGTCTTCAGATCCTGATAGCGGAGCGGTTTCAGGATATGATTTTAATCAGATTAATTTACCTTTATCCCCTAAAATACTGAAGAAAGGCAAGAGTTTGTGAAAGATTGGCCGTGTTTGACTTCTGGTTGGTCAAATCATAAATTATTGTGATAGATTTGTGCCAAACTTAATCATTAAAAAAATGTTAGGATTTGTTTTGAACTTGTTTTATAATGGCTTGCAAGGTTTATATTATAAACTTAAAAACATTCTTAAAATTATCTCTCACTATAAAACTGTAACTCTGATTAAAATCTAGCAAATCATGAAATACCAGTAACAATTATTTTGTGGGATGACAAATCATTATTCACTGTGTATTATTTTTCAGAATTCTATATCGTTGATAGCAGAACTGGCAAGAGATCTACCAAAAGCTTCTGAGAAACCAGAGAAAATCCTTGATCAACTTCTTGAACCTCTGCTTGGCAAAAATGTCATGAGATGACACCTCCTGTTGTCATGTTGACACCTTGATAAAGCTGTGATGACAATTTTCCGTGTTTAATGTCCTGCCCTGACTCCAGCGATTCATATTTATGGGTGTGGACAAAAAAGACTGGAGATAAAGCTGTTTCTGTGATACGTGTTCTAGTACCTGGACAAAGATAAACTGCCAGTTTACATTTTTTTACTATTTTTACAATAGTATTTTTGCTAGTGATAATTTTGCATTTTATAGTTATACAGCAGTTAAGAGGGTAGTTTAAGATTCCATTTCCTAAAATGGTGTTCTAAAATAGTCCAGGCTTTATTTATTCTGCTATTGCCAGTTTAACCCTTTACTCCATATGTACACATTTTATCACATGTGCCATCAGTATTGATCCTGATCAGCCAGCACATCCATGTTGTCTGATCAGGATCTGCAATGTTTGCTTTTTGGTCAGAATTAACCTAATAAATCAGAAAGTAAACAGAGCAAATAATGACCAGATGGCATGGATATGCCGGCAGATTTGGATCTACACGGTTTTCCCACGCCATTAATGTGTATATATTAAGGAAAGGGTTAACAAATCGGGACATTTATTTGGTAGCAACATTAACTTATTTTAGTCTTTGAATATTTCTGTAGAGAAATGCCTCATATCAGATACCAATAGTGACCATACACTTGTAGTAATTTTCTTGCTAGTGCATTTTTATTAAAAAAAAATTTCATGTCTGGTTCTTTTGTAATAGTACCTCTTGAATGGATTTCAAAGTTATATTTAACATCATATATTATGCACAGACAGAAGATGTACAACTGTGCTGCAGGTCAGGTCAGATCGATGCCTGAATAACTAGACAGAATGCCATGGTGAAGCCTGAATGAACTAGTTAGCAAATCGTATGAGCTGGGTTAACATGAATGCATGTGTATGATGAGGTTTATTCCAACCATATATCACAATGTGTATTGTGATAAGGTTGGCTCATATCACAAAACATTGTGATACACTTTACTCTTCGATACCCATCCCTAAAATTGACTAGCCAGCTTGTGAGGGTAGGTAAGATGCAGTGTTAGTTCTCTGATTAAAAGGTTGTGTTAGTAATGTTACCAAATTGCTAACAATTTTGTATAATCAAGATTTGTCAGCCAGCATACCAAATCCATATAGCTTCTGTGCGACTTGAATAACAGAATGCCAGCAACAATTGCATATTAATGAGATAGGGTCAGTTTTAAAAAGAAACCAACTTTGGTAACAAGCATTTTTTGTGTTGCTTAGGCAGGTCAGTATTTGGTTTCAACGACTTCAAGGTACAGCAAAGATAAAAACAATCGTGGATTTTCAATTTTTTTAATTTTAAAGCATCTTTACATGGTTCAATAATACATAAACATTATTATTTTGTCTCATTTCATGATTATATATGCCACAAAATATACAGTATAAACATACCTTCTTTCCAATTATTTTAAAACATGTAAGAAGAAACTTTACAACTTTTTATATGGGGTGCCTTATAAAGTAAATGTATCCAACTGCAAATGTTTGAAAAGAATATTAAAATGTGTCACTTAAAAATTATTACAAAGTTGTTAAATGATAAAATGTGAACAGTATTGTTCCACATGCATACACATACTTCTCAACATATATAGTAATCTTTGTCTGATACATTCTGCTATTTTATTAAAATATAAGATTTAAATGTAAGTCTTGTACACAAGTTTTCATAAAATATCAATATCACAATGTAAATATATAAAAGTTTGTGTAAATTTTTAACTAAACTATAACAATTTTAGTCCATTGTTTTACAAATCTTCAAATGAAAAATATCTTCTACAAAATATTAATGACTTGATGATTGCTTTTTGTTAACAACAAGTAAATAACAAAAATAAAGACATGTTCTGCTAGATTTTCTTGTAACTCATTGCCTCGGGTGTGTCAAATCGTAACAAGTTTCCTGGCTCGTGAATCAGATCAACAATAAAAGTCTTTGGTGGGAACTTGGGTGCTCCAGGCTGAAAGATAAAATAAAACACAGGATTGTAAAATGGGTCTATTCGGACTTTCTTCCTAATAGGGTCCTCTAACTAGATATACTGATGTACAGATTCCATGACACTTTATTCTAAATGGGTTTCATTTTCGCAAATGTTTTGCTCGGGGAAAATCAAACTCTCAGCATGAGTTAAATAGCATTTTGTCATATTGTTGCCGGGTATCTTGAATAATGCAAATGTCCACAAATAGTCAATATTCACTGGTAGGCAAAAAATGTGGCAGCAAGATTTTACAACAAAGTATTTTTGCATTTTTTTTCATTAATTATCTATCTACCTATAATCTGTAATAGTATGGTTGTTTTTATGCAGCTGTTATTGCTTTTACATCATTTTGTATGCAGCTGTTATTGCTTTTACATCATTTTGAGGAATGTTGACACTCCTGACATCCTTTTGAGGACTACATATATTGATATTTATTGCTGGCCAGTTGAACAATACAAAACTGTATCAAATTCAATTAACTGTTAATGAGAATTGCTGGCAAGGGTTTCAGAAAATGTAATCAATGGCTATAACTCTTGTTAAACATAAGGAAACAGATGAAAGAAAGAAAAAAAAATGTGCATTAAGATATGAATGTCTTGAAACCATGAATGTTTTCGGAAATAACAAAAATGATAAAATAATGTGCATCACGATAGTCAAACCAATACTTGCTATCAAAATTTATCAAAATCTCAGAAGCAATTCTGGAAAAGCACTGACAAGATTTGTGTGGGCAGAAACAATGGAAAGGAAAAACCCATACGTCTCCTGAACCCAGAATATTCATAATGTATTTGTGTAAGTAACAACTTGCAGAACTATAGTCCTTGAGTATATTATACATAATCACCAAATTTCCTCATTGACAATGTTTATGTAACTAATACATTTATGAAACAGCTGGTAAAACTGGATTAATTGTGGGACATTGGTTAACAGCTACAATAAGGCTAGATAATGAATTATATGGTAAGGATGAAAGGAAAGAAACACTAACCACACTGAGGACATGTACTACACGGTATCATTATAAACTTTGTTCAACACCTTAAAGTTGGAAATTTGAAATCTTTCTACTGACTGGCCTCATTTCATTCATGGTTAAAAAAACTGACTGATTATACACCTTGATTAAACTACATGGCTGCTGACCCGAATCTATTGCAACAAAATATACATGCATCTAACATCATCATGTACTTGTCAGTCATTTCACCCCTATCAACTATGAAAGAAATGGCACCAGTTCAAAGAGAGGCTTGTCAAATGTTAATGGTAAATGGAAGGATGTCAACCTGAAAGTTCATGCTGGACAGGTATAAAACAATATAAAAAATAACTTGACTATAAGATGGACCAGGAACCTATATTTTGGAACCTATCATTATTTAACAAAACAGAAACAGGTCAAATTAAATAGAAATCACATATGCTACTGAAAATATGTGAAACTGCACAGACGAAGGTCAAGTTGCAAAGATGTTGGTCAAATTACAGATACAGATTAAACTGTGCAAATGAAGGTCAAATTGCACAAATATAGGTCAAACTGCAAAGATGTCGGTCAGATTGCACATACATTGATCAAAATGCACAGATTAGGTCAGACTGCACAGACATTGGTCTAACCACAAAGATGTACCCAACTGCAAAGATGAAGGTCAGATTGCACAGACATTGGTCATATTTCACAGATGTAGGTCAAATTGCACAGATGTAGGTCAAATTGCACAGATGTAGGTCAGCTTGCACAGACATTGGTCAAATTGCACAGATGTAGGTCAGATTGCACAGATGTAGGTCAGCTTGCACAGACATTGGTCAAACTGCACAGATGTAGGTCAGATTGCACAGACATTGGTCAAACTGCACAGATGTAGGTCAGATTGCACAGACATTGGTAAAATTGCACAGATGTAGGTCAAATTGCACAAATGTAGGTCAAATTGCACAGATGTAGGTCAGATTACACAGACATTGGTCAAATTGCACAGATATAGGTCAAATTGCACAGATGTAGGCCAAATTGCACAGACATTGGTCAAATTGCACAGATGTAAGTCAGATTGCACAGACATTGGTAAAATTGCACAGATGAAGTTCAGATTGCACAGATGTAGGTAAAACTGCACAGATATTGGTCAAATTGCACAAATGTAGTTCAAACTGCACAGATATTTGTCAATTTGCACAGATGTAGGCAACATTGCACAGATGCAGGTAAACTGCAAAGATACAGCTCTGTAGGTTAACACGGAGATAATGAGAACCATAACCCTCAACAAACAGGACTTACTGTTGGGCTAAAAGCAAACAGACTTTCCTCCAGCTGAAACGTGCATATAACAGTTTGGTTGTTGTTCATTCTTCCATAGGCATTTATTTCATTGCAAAGATTGTTTGTAAATACTGACAGGAAACTTATGTTTTAGGCATTACAATCAGCTGAGAATTATCACTAAAGCATTAAATCTTGGGTTTTTTTTGAGGACCATACTTCATACTTCTTTATTTCTAATGAAACAGAATTATGTTACTTATTGTATTTATTTTTGGGTTTTAAACTAAGTAGATATTAAATGTTTTCTTTCACAATTTGTTATTATACTGTTTGAGACTGTTTTGCTGGCAAGACACAGTCTCATCAAAGACAGTGACTAGCAACAAATTTGTCACTTTCTTACACTATCGGCTCATTACATTCACTTCTGTTATAGGCTGGGACTACTTTCAACTACTTTTACTTTAACTCGAAGAAATAGTTCACCATTTACATTCACAATAGCTTGGGTTTCTCCGGTTTTAATGAAAGATATTGAAGATTTCAGTCATTTGTTTACCTCAAGCTTTCAATTTCATAATTATGACTGTATACAAAACCGTCTTAGTTTGGTCAAAAATCTTGACATTGAGCCTTTCGCAGAGATGTAAAATGAGTGTAAGGAATGACAACTCTGCAAAGGAGATTGCAAATCTGTCACAACTAGTCACTGTGTTCAGAATTGTGTAGTAGAAGACTTTGGGAAAATAAACTTTCAAATACCCTCATCATCTTTCTCTGATGTGCCAGAGGAGAAGTTTTTTCATTAAGAAGGCTGAAAAGCTACTAACACTTGACTCCTCACATATACATGTTTTATCCTGTGTGAGAATGATGTAGAACCGCAGGAGCTACACTGGTTGCTTTTTGATAGAACCATGCAGGAGCTACACTGGTTGCTTTTTGATAGAACCATGCAGGAGCTACACTGGTTGCTTTTTGATAGAACCATGCAGGAGCTACACTGGTTGCTTTTTGATAGAACCATGCAGGAGCTACACTGGTTGCTTTTTGATAGAACCATGCAGGAGCTACACTGGTTGCTTTTTGATAGAACCATGCAGGAGCTACACTGGTTGCTTTTTGATAGAACCATGCAGGAGCTACACTCGTTGCTTTTTGATAGAACCATGCAGGAGCTACACTCGTTGCTTTTTGATAGAACCATGCAGGAGCTACACTCGTTACTTTTTGATAGAACCATGCAGGAGCTACACTCGTTGCTTTTTGATAGAACCATGCAGGAGCTACACTGGTTGCTTTTTGATAGAACCATGCAGGAGCTACACTGGTTGCTTTTTGATAGAACCATGCAGGAGCTACACTGGTTGCTTTTTGATAGAACCATGCAGGAGCTACACTGGTTGCTTTTTGATAGAACCATGCAGGAGCTACACTGGTTGCTTTTTGATAGAACCATGCAGGAGCTACACTTGGTTGCTTTTTGATAGAACCATGCAGGAGCTACACTGGTTGCTTTTTGATAGAACCATGCAGGAGCTACACTGGTTGCTTTTTGATAGAACCATGCAGGAGCTACACTGGTTGCTTTTTGATAGAACCATGCAGGAGCTACACTGGTTGCTTTTTGATAGAACCATGCAGGAGCTACACTGGTTGCTTTTTGATAGAACCATGCAGGAGCTACACTCGTTGCTTTTTGATAGAACCATGCAGGAGCTACACTGGTTGCTTTTTGATAGAACCATGCAGGAGCTACACTGGTTGCTTTTTGATTAGAAATAACCTAATGAATCAAAAGCAAACTATGTAGATGCAGATTAGATTGCACAAATGTGCTGACTCATCTGGATCTACAATGTTTTCCCATGGGATAACAGCCATAGCCCTTTGAGTAAAGGGTTAAGTTCTACCAATTATTAAGAAACCTTTTCATTTTTACAACACACATATTAATCTTGAAAGCTGGTCATAAAGTCATTATACATATGCTGATGCATCTTTGAAATTTAGACAAACAACAGGTTTTTCTTGGAAGAACAATGCAAACTGCTTACCGAGTAGTCCTCCTCTGGTAGTAAAACTTCATTCCATGCTCGGTTATATTCACCCCGCACTAATGAACAACTCACTGCTATTTTATCTGCTAGTGTCTGAAACATTGAGACATGTATTAATGGCATGATGGTAAAATCACGGTACTACCGGTAATTCAATCATTATTTATTGTAGAGAATCACTTTGCAGTCATCTCAAGGTATATCACAACCCTGAAAAGTCCTATGTTGGGTGCCATTTGTATCAAAAATGTTCTAAAAAAGCTGTACTTGAACCAAGAATTAAACCAAGGGCCTCTGGCATGCTAGGCTGATGCTCTACCACACTGCCATAAATGCTAGCTCAATGGCAAAACACTAAAAGCACAGTAATAATATTGCCGAGTTGCATTAACATATTGCTTGCTCGTAAATTTAATATCAGCAATGCAAGACAGTTTTTTATTGGTTAAATTCATTACAAGTTAAAAGATGTTAAAAGACAGGAACAGCTTTAATTTTTCTGCTTATATATTGTGGTTTTATCAATCACTCCATCAAAATGAAAATATGAGCACTTTATTCAAGAACCTCATTATTTGATCTACATGTACATGGTTTACTTATGGGTGAGAAATTTAGTTCCTTAAAAAACTCACTTTAAACAATAAAGCTCTGTGTATATGGATTCCAGCTTTGATTTTTCCCAGTGGTATAATATTACATTTGAGTTCAAACTTGATCTGACTAAGTGGAAGTTCCCAGCCAAAGTTGGTCAGCTGGCCTCTCTCTATTGGGCCACCCATTCGTTCTGCTACAAACCTGGTATGAAAGAAAAAACAACATCATTGCAGTAATTTAAAATAAATCAAAGTACATATATCACAAAATTGACATCACCGACAGGTTTGATCTCTGTATAACAGTCATGGGTCTTGTATTAACCCTTTCCTCCATATATACACATTTATGATGTAAGCAAAGTAAGTGTAGATCCAGATCAGCCAGCACATCCATGCCATCTTATCAGGATCTACGCTGGTCACACACACATAAAAATGCGTATATGTGGAAATAAGTGTTAAGCAGCCACCAGTCATATCCATTCAATGAACAAAAACAAACACAATATAAACATAAATATCAATAATGCCACTGTATTAAGCAGTCCCTATTCACAGGTTTAAGTATATTATACTGTCACAATTTGCATATTATAATGTTGAAAATCATAACATAAGGCCTAAAAAAAAAACAGGTTTGTTTCTGGTTACATCCTTGAAAAAACAATGGGTCGGTAGGTCGGCTTTCTTTTTTTTTTGATTTTTTTTTTAGAGGAAGGAACCAAAGTCCAGGTATATACCATCTTGGGTGTAAGTAAGTACATCAAAGATTAAAATTGTTAAATTTGTACAGTAGACTCCGGGAAATCGAATACACAAATTGTCAGCTAAAAATATTCTATTGCACGGAGTGTTCGATTCGCCAGTAATTGTATTCATCATTAAATCTGCATATATTTGTTAACAAGGGAGGTCAGGCAGATTGTGTTCTGGACAATACTCGTGATAAATATGCAAAATTTATATGTTTATTAATTGGTTAACAAACCCTTCTGTCATGTACTGCTACAAAATCAAAGTTTCAAATTATATTATGACACCGCAAAATTTACAACGTGAATGTAAAATAAGTATTATAACAAAGACCTATATATTACCTATATAGGTCTTTGATTAAAACACCAACCAATGCGAACATATTCCATAATAAATTACATCCCAATTTTATCTCAAGTATCATATTTCAGTATTATTGCATCATCAACCAATTTAACTCAGCTAAAAATGACAAATGTCACGTACACACTTCTTGTAGATCAAACTATTTCAAAGCAGAGCAGATTAAACAACACACTATCTTGATACGAGCCGACAATTTCCTTTGAAGTTGCATTTCATTGACGGTGGGTATCGATGTTTACCTCCATACTGACTGTCAATCAAATTCAGTCTCCGTATGAAATTAACAGGGAAGGCGGATCAAAGAAATGTTCATTAATCTACGAGTATTTTTAAAACATTTTTAGAAAATTTCTTTTTGTTTGTTTTTGAATTGTGCAGATTATGTGATAATTAAAAAGAGACAATGGAATTTGAACGTGGATTATTGTAAGTACATGTACCAATAACGTCTCGATAACGAATAGGCCTAGGCTGCTATGTATTTGTAACAGATTTTTAACGCCTGATTGAATAAGCTGTTTAAAAGAGGTGACAGGTTACAGTTTGTTTGCCCGGAAATGTATCTATCTTTTTTAGAGGTATCTTTTAAGGTATTGAAGTGTAGAAAAGGGAAAACTCACTGCATTTTATACAGTAATTCCATTGAAACTAATAAACCAGTGTTTCAACTTAAAGTTGAATTGTTTTGCTTAACATGTA
This sequence comes from Corbicula japonica, assembly GCA_038501625.1. NCBI lineage: Eukaryota > Metazoa > Mollusca > Bivalvia > Venerida > Cyrenidae > Corbicula > Corbicula japonica. The sequence goes on along the minus strand of JAZAYU010000244.1, from coordinate 706,856 downwards.
ATATAAATAATTATTCTTTTAATTACAATAAGATGTGTAATGCCGTAATGTGGTTTAATGTGTGGATATTGTTGATTTGTTCATGGCTATTTTTTGTAAAAAAAAAAAATATGTTGGATATTCTTACCTTAATACCTACCACTTTTTGCAACCACTGTGCCTCACTTTCGACTCGTATTAAGTCGTTTTTAGCTTTACATTCGTGATATTGTTGCAATTAACACATAATCAAATATATACATATCCCGTCAATGATGGTAAAAGAATTATCACTACCACCAAAGCTTGGTTTATAATTTGATCAGTGCTGTTTCTTTCACTCATTTTACGATACAAATACCAGTACATAATTGTTCACTCAGTATTCAACGATTCTGCATTTACGCCGTATCATGTATGCACTTGGAACAGAAATCTTTATCTATTTTGCTTCCTTAATTCTTCAATGAAGTCGTCGGCGGATCAAACAGAATATTTTTACTGGCTCGCCGAACGTTGACATCCATGATTGTTTACCTCGGCGAATTAAATCATGGAATTAGCAACGTTGACCCAAAAGCACACGCAACAGGGTTTACATATAATGATACATGGACAAAAATCACGCGTTTAACAGTTAAAAATAGCACCGGAGAAGAAAGTGAAAGTAAATTTTCCAAAAATGAAACGGTGCTGGCTGTTATTTTGCACCGGATATGTGTCCGAAAATAACAGAATTTTTCGTCGGTCAAAAACCCGGTCGGCTTTTCATACAATTTTTTTGGGAGGGCTGAAAAAAAGTTACGGTTGGCGCTAAAAAGAGACGGTCGGTCAGGTAACCAGAAACAAACCTACTTTTTTTTACGCCTAATGTGTAACATGAGGATTTTGTTGAAAGACTAAAATTCAATAGATTGAATAATACAATCTACCCACTAGGGTGTTCCCTGGTTGCTGTAGTAAGAATGAACTCACAGAGCTAGATTTACTTGTTTCCTAGTTGAAGTACGACAGAACAGACTTACATAGCAAGAGCTTTGACCTGTTCCCTAGTTGAAGTACAGCAGAACAGACTTACATAGCAAGAGCTTTGACCTGTTCCCTAGTTGAAGTACAGCAGAACAGACTTACATAGCAAGAGCTTTGACCTGTTCCCGAGTTGAAGTACGGCAGAACAGACTTACATAGCAAGAGCTTTGACCTGTTCCCTAGTTGAAGTACGGCAGAACAGACTTACATAGCAAGAGCTTTGACCTGTTCCCTCGTTGTTGGCAATGGCTGAATTTTTTCCGTGACTTCATCAATGTACTTGTAGAGCGTGGCGTCACATGGTGCCTCGAACGGTTTATTCTCGGCTGCTGAGATGGCCTCGGCTTCACGCTGTAGCTGTGCCTGTAGTTCTTCTTCTCGCTGTTTCTCTTCGCGTTCCTGCTGCTTCCGTGTCTTCCTATACACACAAACCACAACATTTAACTTCTAAGCATCAACAGATTTTGAGAAATAAGACTACTATGAAGAAAATGATATGTGATTGTCAAAGATAACCTGGTAGCAGTCATGAAGTGTAAGGCATTCGATGCATATTTTATTGAAATCAAACTTGCAAAGAATGTAACAATATCCATGTTTTAGCATTAAAAAATCTTTTTAAATTAACTAAAACTACTTTTTACAACTGCCAGAACATTTTCAACCTGATTTTCCATATATATAATGCTATATTTCCAAATATTTCAGACTAATGATGACCTTACAGAACTCTTTAAATACATGAATTTGCTAGTTAATTTGAAACATTCTGTGACTGACTGGAAAACCCTTTATGAGAAAAACATTTTTTCAAATACAAGTTTTCAATAAAGATTTGTCCCGGCACACTTTTGTTTTTTTCATTGTTGTTCTGTTACATTTACTGGCCAATACTGACTATAATCATTAAAATAAATGAAACATAAAAAAGATGCAAAAAGAAACAAGCACCCAAAGTCTATTAATAAATAAAACAATTATTAGTCATTGACTATTCTACAAGTATTAAAGATATTAACTCAGCGTAACCATTACAACATAGACCATGATTCAGTAAGACTACTGTCAATTCTGTGTCCTAATGTCACCATTAAAAAAACAACAATTAAGGTAGTAACAACCACATTCCTCTCTAATTGATTTGTGTTTCATTACGTTTGTGTCTTTCTCCTTTTTGCTGGCAATCAAATGACTGCTATGAGATGCTAAATACAATGTATGATGGTTACATTATGACCATTTCTTCATTCTACAATACCAAAATTCATAGAAAAAAAAGAGTAATTTATGCTGTTCATCAATTTCTGCATAGTATTACATGACCATGCTACACACCGAATTAAATGATTAACAGACATCAGTTTCTTCTTTATTATAAGCAGGGACTTTGCCCTTGACAAACACACTCAAGGCAGACGTTGCCATGTCTATTTGGTGACAATATCTCATCCAAATTTATAACGACCGAAAATATTTTATTTTTAATAACTGTGAACAGGATGGCCGCTGAAGCAATTGTGCTTTCATTGACAATATTCGTAACAAAATGAAAGTTGACCTTAATCAATCTTATGATGCACTGTTATGAAATTAATATAAATTAAAACCCTATAAAAAGCAAGCCTAGTTCGATTAAGATATGTTCTTGTTAGTACATCACACACTAAACATTTACATCTTTAATCTTCCTCTTACAGTGCTGACAATAAATCAGTGGTCAATAATGCTATTATTTAAATTAATTTGCCAGTCTGCTGGGCCTCACTAGAAAAAGGATTTTTGTAATTAATGAACTTGGTTGAAGTGACCTACATCTTCACATGTGTTTGCTGCCCACCAAGTAAGTGACACTTCCATCCATTAAAGTTTATGAATGGAAATACTTTGACTGTATGCCTGGCTGCCAACTAAAGTGGTTGCCCTTTACATTTTAATAATGGTTACATATGTTATAATGTACTTTAATTATAAAGTTTCTTGCTTATAAATATTTCAATATCTACAAAAACATGCAAAATACAGGCAAGAACACTTAAATGTGAAATCATGCAATGTTTGACACAACTATAGACTATATATACACAACATGCTTCCAACTTTACCTTAATGTTAGAGGCTTACATTGACTATTCAAACTTAGATATATAATGGCTACAAATCATTTTTGGAAACTCAGTCACCTACTGCCAGTGGATTCTCGGAAGGAAACAGTGAACTCCAAACTCAAAAGCCATTCTGTACCAAACACGATATAGCTTCTTCCAGACAAGGAAGAGTTCTCTGATACATCCTTTGCAATAATGTTTCTGGGTGAATAGCTACGGATTCTTTACTCAGTTTATTAATTAGGTGATCAAAATCTAACGTCAATTCAAGATCAATGTGCCTGCTGCTTATCCTGTAGGTAAAAACGTGGAACATGCCATCTTGAGTCTGATCATAGTTTTCAAGAGAATTTAACCAAAATTTGATTCACTAAGTTTCCACAAACAGCTACATGCAAGTTCACTGCATGAACATTTAATGGCACTTAACGTTAACAGAGTCCTTGAACACCTATGTCTATTACACATGTTGACAATAGATATATTCCTAACAAGATTTAAGTAATAGAGACAACCCTGCCATCTCCCCACAACAACAACCACAACAAATGTCCAAGGTGCAAAAAGCAATTACTACAAATTTCGATTTCAGTTAGATTTTGGCTTGCAAACAAAAACATCAAACATGATGACTCGCACCTGATATTTTCGTTCAGAAGTAGCGTGAGAAAGTATAATTGACAGAACGTTAATTGTTTATCACGCCTTCAAGTTGCTTTACTTTAAGCCACACCTTTTGTTATTGTTTCAACATCCGTAAGGGGAATGCACAAACAGCTACAAAAGTTTGATTGACAGTCAAACCTTATTTGGAAGTAAAATACAGCATTTTCGATTGGAGTTGCAGTTCTAAGTCGTCGCATGACAAAAAACGTGGTTAGCATCTTGTGAAGTGCGGAAGTGCAACATGTGTTTACGGAGGTTGCTCGCTGGGTCAAAATCTAATTGAAATCAAAATTTTTAGTATACCCCCCAAAAAAGTGTAACCAGCAAATGAACTTCCCCCAAAAAATCACAAAAATTTACTTAACCAAGTGCAATCTGCCATGAAATTACAGACCCAACAAGAAGCATGACCAATAATTGAAGTCAACAAGGAAATATTTCCAGCAATTTTATCAAGAAGAGTGCAACCAGCAATACAAGTGCAAGCAACAGCTGGAGTTGCACTAACAACCGTGTACAATGACCTCACTTTGCTGAACTGGATGAAGACAGGCGGCGCATCATACCATCAACAATCTGCTCACTTTGGGAGAAAAATATTATCAATGTTTTGTCTCAATTAATGTTGTTATTTTACTAAAACAACCCTCACCGAGTGGCAGAAACTACCATTTTACATTATTCATCCCATTTGCACCTCCTCCCATATTATCCTAACCCCTTCCAAATCAACTTAACTCCTCCCTCATTACCCCAAATTGATTTTGTAATTAGTGAAGATCATAATCAAACTGCCTCAGCCAAAAAGAATCTTTACGGTTTTGTAACTGCATTAAGAGCGGCACTGTGACTGAATGGCATACATTGTACCCTGATCAGACTGAAAGGAAGCACAGGCTGATCTGGTTATATGCTGGTAGCTAAAACCGTAAGCCCCATTTTATGTACTGAAAATAAAGGATCTTCTCATTAGGTTTAACATTTTTTACTTTCATTTTCCCCTCTCACCGGCACACCCCCCTCCCCCACCCTCATGCAAACGTCTCAAGAGGACATAAAATGGGATGAATTTGTTAATCTAAAACCGTCTGATGATCATTGCTTTCAAGAGGACTCCAAGTAAAAGAAATGTGTGTGATGGCTGTGGAAAACAAAGCTTTGTAAAACATTTGAATAACAGTTTATGTTTGATTTTAAAAGGAAGGAAACACCAAAGCCCACTACCTTTATACCCTTCGGATTATTAAGCTAGGGAGTTGTCATATTTTAAAAGGAAACTGAAATCAACCCTCTTGATCCAGGAAATGGAGTCTGAGATTATCTCACCGAAATGCCATTATACCCATGACAGAATCACGTCTTGCAAATCTGTTCAGATGACAGACATTTTAAATTCTAATGAAATACATTCAAAAGAAAAATACTAATCAGGTCACTGGAAATAGAAATTACATGTCAAGAAATCTAAGAATTTAAAGAAGCATTTATAATAAAATCACTTCATGATTGAACAATTTATAAGATTCCTCAGGAAATAAGATGTGGTTTAACAGCATCTAAATATCATTTTTATCATCATCACAAAAGTAGAAAAATATCAACTCTTGACTCCATAGATACACCTTTATTGCATAGGCAAACATTGCAGATTCAGAAGATCCACACTGTTCGCTTTACATTCAATAGGTTATTTATGACCAAGTAGCTAACAGCATAGATCCTGATAATATGTTAGCTGATCTGGATATCCACTACACTGGTCGCACATGTGTTACAACACATATACATGGAGTAAAGGGTTAAATAATGTAAATGATTGTTTGTCAAAAATATTTCACTTATTTGAAGTTATGTTTATCTTGAGTATAAATATTACAAACTGTTTTCAGAAATGTATAAATAAGCAAGATTAGATTTCTTGACATGTTTGGTGACTATATTCATACAATCAACATTATAACTGGGCAAGTCATACATGTTTGCACAACATTACTGTAAACAATACAATAAAATATGATTATGTTCACACACGCCTTACTTACGTCGGTGAGTGGCTGTAATCGGACAGAAATGTGTAAATATATTTCTTACTATAAATGCTTATTGCTTGGTACATATTCAGTAAAACAGAAATATATCTTACACTCCTCACACTATGTTGAACTTGTTTAAATGATATTGCCAATACATGGAACTGAAACCCGTTCAATAGATTCCTATAGATTGTTAAGAAAAGCTTGCACAAATATTTGAAGTCAGCAAAGTTTAAGTCTTAATAACAATGACAAGTGGATAACACAGGATAAAGTGAATAATAAAAGTTTTACAGGATGACCAGATGGTGTAAAATCGCTCACCTGATTTACACAACTTACTACTACTGTTAATGGAAGACTTATATCCAGTGATCGGAGGGTAAATGTGAAAGTCGGTTGAATACATTCAGTAATTATATACCTTTACCTTCATGTGAGAGTTATATAATGTAAAACTAATATTATGATACTGAAATTAACCCTTTCCTCCACAGACACACCTTTATTGTGTGGGCAAACAGTGTAGATCCAGATCAGCCGGCACATCCATGCTGTCTGGTCAGGATCTGCACTGTTCACTTTTGGATTTATTAGGTTATTTCTGACCAAAATGCAACCAGTGCAGATCCTGATCAGACAGCAAGGAGGTGCCAGCTAATCTGGATCTACACTGGTCACACATACATAAAAACGCGTATATATGGAGGAAAGGGTTAAACCTAAACCTGGGCAGGTTTCCTCGATTCTTATGAGGAATTACATTATTCCAATCAGGTTTCATATTTGCATTTTTTTTTCTCTCTTGGAATATGTGAATGTTTTAAATCCTTGCATAAATTAATATCAGTGCAGAACAATGATTTTCAGCGGTTTGTACAGATTTTGTCGCAGCAAATTCTATAACTGAACATTATACCTAATCAGAAGCATGTGTTAAGCCTTTGTCAACATCATAGCAGGAATGTGATTTACTTTTTATCTAACTTGCAACATATTTTTTCTCATTAACCTTTATTCCATATATCAGGGTTTTATGGCATGTAGGACCAGTGTAGTCAGATCAGCTTGCACATCTATGCCATCTGATCTGGATCTACACTGGTCACTTCTTGATAAGAAATAATCCAATGGATCAAAAAGCGTTCAGCCATTGGTAACAGCCATAACCCATGGGTTAGTGTTAAAAAATTAAAATTCTCATGAACTGGATGAGACTTGAAACTTGCACATGATCTAGAGCAATATGAAATTGTTAAATGGACAGAGACTATGGACAATGACCAAACAGACGTAACTTGATCACATTGGCTTGTACCGAGCATCGACAGGTGAGCTACATATTGTGAAAAGGAAATATTAAAATAATTAAATAAATTCATTTACAAACTTAACAAAAGATATCATTCTTTTTCTTATCCTAGGATTAACCGTTTTAATAAAATAAAGAGCTCTGCACAAAATTTATTTGAATAAAAACAAGACTCGATGACGGAATACAGGTACTAATATGTTAATAACAGATGATATCCAGAATTCAAATGTATTGCGGTTTTCCATGAAGTAACAAAACTATTGGGTACTCTTATTCAAACAAGCAAAACCTTAATCCTATAGTGTGTGCCCATGGAACATAAAATCTTAATCGGACATGCGAGGTAATTAGTTTTGTTACTTGTGTCCAAACAATTACCTGGAAAACCCAGTATATCTGAATTCCAGAGTAGCCTGTGAAAATTTAGAAGTAGTTATTTCTTATTGAGGAAAAAGAATCATATCTAATGCATCAATCATTAATTAGTGAATAGGACTAATCAAGTTACTGGATTTAGTTCTGTTACACAGTGTTGTTGTTGTAGTTGTTATGAAAAAGAAATGTATCGATTGAGAGTGTAAGTCAGGTTGCCATGACAACATACTTAGATGATGCTCTTGGGGATTTCTTATGCTCGAAATCATTCTTCCGTATAATACTGTGGAAAATAAAACAATGCTTGGGACAAATTTCTCCATAAAGCAAATACAGCTGGTTTACTAGGTTATTACCCATCATTATATACATAGGACAAACTTGATAAAATTGGTGATGTAAATAGCTTTTATTAACAAAATAAATGGATTCACTACTTTTAATCAATATTCTAAAACCTTTATGAAGGCAATGAATTAAAATCAAACTTTGTAAATTTGTGTAGTTTTTTGTGTGCAAACAAACCTGTTTTATATCTTTAAAAAAGTGCTGAACAGGTACTGTTTATGGGCTATGATTACAAAATGATGGGTAAGACCCCTGTTGTATCACCACATGAAGCTGGTAGCAAACCTCGGAAGCTCTGAATGGATGGTAACTAACCGTGTACCCTCAGCCTTGTTACAAACTATACTGGAAGTGAATGATTGTGATGTTAGAACAACAGCAGACAGGGACTTGTTCCAACAAGGTCTGAATAAGTACACAATGCTTGTTCAAACAGACTTCTTTAGAAATATCAGATTTTGGTAATTTAGAATTAGAAGTATTCAAAAATTGAAACATAATTTCAGAACTTATTCAATGATGGTAACACTATTAAGCAGTAATCGCTGTGTACAGAACATCAATTCAGAGCTTTCTTCAGGTAATCACGGAATAACGATTAAATCACCACACTAACAAACAGATACTTACGATCGTCCCTCTCTAATTTATACAATTTTTATTATATATAAATAAAGCAGTTTGGAAAAAATTTGCTCTTGATTACAAAGCTTATTATAAAACAATTTAAATACAATGTAATTATTTTAACAATTTATATTGTTCACAGAGACAAAATGAATTCCCAAATAAACTTGTTTCACCACAATGGGATGTGCACACTTAAATCTTTACAATCAGACTTGTGCAAAACTGGTTTGTCTCTTTGTTTCTGTAGGAGACACACCAATCTTGCTCCAAGGTCTTGAAAACATATTGTGGACAAGAGATAAGGTGCAGAAGGTGTGGTGTGGTGCTAGAGGTGTGGTGTGGTGCAGAATGTGTGGTAAGGTGCTATAGGCAAGGTGTGAGGTAAAAGATGTGGTGTGGAAGGTGATCTGCAGGTGTGATGAGTTGCAGGTAGGTGAGATGCAGTATATGTAGCAAGCTGCGGAAGGTATGGTGAGCTGTAGAATTCTGAATGCAGTATGATAAAAGAAACATATGAATGTGTAATTGAGCAAGATAGTTGTACAAAATCTCTCCAATTCATCATGTTTATGCCCTTTAAACAAATTCTTTCACAATTTATTATCACCCAGCACTGTAATGGCAACATGGAGAATCTGATTACAGGAGCTGTGCCCAAGATCATAAAACAAAATCTGGAGATCAGTCTCAAATCTCAAGCATCTGATTGGCTGAAATGGTGACTGGTCAGATCCTTGAGATTTGAGACTGATCTCAAAACTTAGTTTTATGATCTTGGGCCCTTTGTCATGCAAACAAGTGTCTTCTCTGATTTTTCTGTTGTTTTTTTTTGTTGTTGAAAATTTTAGATCTGGATAGTTTTGGACAGAAATAAGGGGCAATCTTCTGTATTTTGTCATCACTGTTAGGTGATGCTGTTCCATATTCTGACCAACTGATAATGTTTACCACTTAATCCATCATAAAAAATTAGTGCCCTAGATCATAAAACTTAATATGAAGACCAGTATCAACTCTCAAGCATCTGACTGCCTGAAATGGTGACTAGTCGCCATTTCAGCCAGCCAGATGCTTGAAATTTGAGACTGGTCTCCAATCTTAGTTTTTATGATCTTTGGGCCTCTTCTCTTTATGACATCATTTCAAGGAATGAAGTCAACTTCCTAAAACAGTTTTTCGCATGATGCAGCTCATATTTTGAAACATATTAATGATGTAGTTGGTACGTTAAGATTTTTGTAAATTTATAACATCTCATCCCACCTCCAAGGTGTGTTAAGTGTGAACAATGGGATTTCAATGTCTCATGCATACCCAAGTTAAGCTAATTTTGTTCTTAGATTCATAATCACCATCTCTCTGACTAAGCAATGTTATAGCAGAACTCCTTCAGGAATAATGGTAAGCTTAACAATGAAGGTTACATGACACAGAAAGGGAATATTAATGAACTTCAAAAAGATAATTAGTTTTGTTACTTGTGCCCAAGTGAAAATACTAACAATAAATGTAACCAGCATAATATCCCACTAGCTTCTAGCAACAACATATCATCTAATTCAACAATGCAAAATAGAGTCTTATCAATGAAATTAGAATTTGATTTTTTAGTGATAAATATGTACTTCTACATAAAGCTTAAAATAAATTTCTACTGTTGAGCTGTAAACATCAGTAGTCTACATTTGTATAATGTAACATCTACGCATCCAGGGAAACTACTCACGTTTTAGAATCTCTACCAGTTCTCGAGGCTTTTCCCGTCAGGTTGGTTTTTGATGCATCTTGTCTGGAATCCAGCTCAGACTGTGACTGGGTATGTGACACTGCTGGACTGAAATCAATAAACTCTGGATGGCAACTTTGTACTAATCACTTGAATAGAACAAATAAAAAAACTGTTTGTCTGTTTTCTCGGCCAGACATGCTGGTATGTATGCTTCATAACATCAATAACTCAGCTCGTTCTATCACAATACAAGTGATTTCAACAAGTAAATTAAAGGCAAGTCTCAAAGTACAGTACTAAAAATCATCAAATTGACAATTTTGCCAATTCCACAATGGTCCACTCCCAATTCGTTTAACCCTTTCCTTGATATATACACATTTTTACGCATGTGCGACCAGTGTAGATCCAGATCAGGATCTGCACTGGTTGCATTTTGTCAGAAATAACCTAATGAATCAAGAAAGCGAACAGTTTAGATCCTGATCAGATGGCACGGATGTGCCGGCTGATCTGGATCTAAACTGTTCACCTTAGCAATAAAGGTGTATCTATATAGGAAAGGGTTAACAGTTGTCACCACTCTGATTCCATTCCCATTCCAATCAAATTTCACATTGATTGCACTCCAATTCTTCCATTCTTTACAATGTCTTTTCACTTCCCTCTGTTTCTTCTGTTAAAATATTTTTGTTCTTTATTACATTCAGCATAAGTATTAAGCAACCCTTAATATAATATCAGTTACTGTCTACCATCTGGAAACTTGTACACCAAGATTACACTAGGTCAGCAACGGATCTCGAGAAAGAAACATGTTGATATATATTAAAATTTGAATTAAATTTGAACAAAGTAAATAGTTTGCATTTTCTGGTTTACTGAAAATTTAATAATTGTCTCTTAAATATTGTACCAATCATACCTTGGTTTAGCATTAATCAGAATAATAGGTCGTTTGTCATTCATTTCTTGTTTAGCATATTCTTCCAGTGTGAGGAACTTGGTGCCAGGTCTTAGCTGTCCAAGATCATAGAAACCATTCTCAATATAGTTAGTGCTACCTGAAATTAAACATGTTGTGTATAAATAATCAACACCTTGAAAAGTTTACATAAGTTTGACCTAGTGCTGATATCAGATTTATTAAACCATCCTACCCACCAACAAAATCTCTCATGTTTTTACACTTTTAAACATATTGGAGACATTTTTGTTAAATACTTGAATAAAATATAAACTATGAAGGACACTTTTACTATTATAGTGAGTCAACAAATTTTGATACAAGTTGATGCATTTATTCATTCAAGTTGAATGAACAAATAAGTGATAGTAAGACAGCCTGAGCCAGTGGGAGCATATTTGGTTGATAGGTTACTGACACAATCATGTTGAATAAACATGAAGTTAGACTTACTAAGACAGCCAGTGAGAGCATATTTAGCTGACAGGTTGCTGTCGAGCAACTTCTGAAGAGCAGCTTCAGCGAATGGACTCTTCCTTGTGCTAGATGTCTGAATCCCTTGTAACAACTCCATACCACTGCAAAACATAGAGAATTTTAAAGTGTTAGTAAAATCTTAAAGATTCATGCAACTAGGACTTTTATTGAGAGTGATCAAAACCCTTGCCTAACAAAAATGCCGTTTCGTCGGAAAACCCTACCTTTCTCCCACAAACAACTGATTAAGAAACATACAAATATGTAACAGACTCAGTTCTTAATGGTAATAATGTGTACCAAACATCTGAAACTGGAAGAAGTTCATGCAGCAAACATTTTGACACAAAGCCCACTACCTACCAAATGAGGACTTCTTCACAACCACTTCAACCTTCATTTTCCAGGCTTATTATTGCAGATTTTTTTCAAAAATGGCCAGCAACAATAAGAAATATGCCCAAATTACACTATTGTTATAGATTGGAGCCTATATCATCAAGCCGATATAAAACTAAGGTGAGATATTTCTGTATTTGTTTCAATCAAACATTATAGGTTTCAAACCCAGGTGCCATAATCATGCATATTTTTATAGGCATCAAAGCTTATACACAATTAAAGAAAGTCAAGCTATAAAACTTAAGGGATATGAAATCAACTGAAATAGGTCATAAAATATCCACATGCCAACTTGCATTAAATTTGTAAGTCAAGCAAGTAGAAATTCAATCTGACCAGTCCTCCTGGGTGAGTAACATGATTCTATATATCCAAATATAAATACACTTTACTTTTCAAAACAGAATGATTGTAAAATGCATTCCAGTTTAAATTGGGGATTTAAACAGTCAAATCTAAACCAAAAACTGTACAACATCTTGATGACTAAGTGATGTAAACAGTCAAATCCAAACCTAAACTGTACGACATCATGATGTTAAGTATAATCCAGACTGTTTAATTGATTATCCTGAAAATTTGTTTTGCTAGTAAATATCAGTGGCTACAAAAATACCTAATGTGTTACAAGCAGTACCTGATTTTGTCTAAGGAAAATGCATAGTGTGTAAATTCTGTGTGGGCAAGTGAATTTTGTGGGTCACTTGTCTGACCGTATGACCATAAATATCTATAAATGACCTTACCCAAGTTTACAGATTTCTATGGCTGTTGGTTCATCTACAGCACACACTGTGATAGCCCAGGAAGCGTTCCTTCTCACTTCATCATTACCAGACCGCAGCAGTGCCACCAGTGGTGTCAGACCATCTGACAACCGGAACTGTAGGAAACAAACACATTGCTAAACACAATCATCCACCTACACACTACTTTACTGCTAGCATACTTTATAAATCATAAAAAAATCTTTATGAGTTTTTTGTAAGTTCATCTTTTGTATATGACAAACATGCTGCAGTCAATTTGTTCCTTAACTACATTTTCATTTTAAGTTTCACAATATTAACCAGATGAAGAAAAGAAAACATTTCTTGGATTTTTTAATTCATTCTTTAATATCAAAACATACTACACATCATAATTATCAACTATAAAATAGAGTTCTTCTTACGTTTTCTCGAGATTCAAAGTCACAGACATATGCAGCAACTGCGAGGGCTGTTTTACTCTGTACTGTTGTGTTTCTGTAAGCAGAACAATCCAATAAACTTCAACAGATATAATGCAAATCAGCATTCAGAAATTACTAAAGATTCCACGGTGAGCTCATAAAAAGGAGATGTTAAAAGAACTGGAAAGTAAAACCTCTCTATTTTGTTATTTATGTTGTTACAAAAATTACGACATTTTTGATAAAATATACAGGAGAGAGATAAGTATTACATGTAATGCAATTTCCTTTTCAATCCTGTTTGTGAATTTTATCAATGACTTAGTCTTTAAGTAAAAACTAAATATTGTTTAAACAAAGTATCCACTTATTGCAACTGAAGTGATTATAAACTATGACGAGTTTCTGTTACATGCACCTCAAGCATATCAAAATAGAAAATACTACACATGCATACAGACTGTTAATGGTTTACCATCGATCTGGCTACCATGTAAGTTACCTATGAACCATCCACGGCTAGGCTACATCAAACCTTTCACCAACCATACATTTTGTGTGTCTATTCTCACTTTACTGAATCTGTCTTAATTAAGTTTTCCCAACCATAGAAATTTCATTAACAAAACATATTTAAGGATATTTTCTACATCGACGATTGCAAACACAAAGTTAACATAAACAATTTTAATAACATTTATTTCTGGCATTCAGGTATGAGTCAAGGCAAACATTTTCTAAATAAAATCAATTTATCTATAATCATTCACAAATAAAAAACATAAAAAGGTACAATTGGTGGTACACCTTACAGCAGCTATAGTTGTCAATTCATTTCATTCACTAAAATCAAGTAGTGAATTAAAAGCACAACACACATTTAAAGCTGTGACCTACCTTGAGTTTAGTGGTTCTATCAGCGCTCTGACCACGCCCTTGTTCTGTGCGTCCACCCGGAGTACTTCAATCTGTGCGAGGTTTGTTAGAACACATGCTGCGTTAGCCACTGCTGCCTCCCTTGTGTCCACCAGACAGTTAATCAGAGGCTCTATACCATTCAATGTCTGCACCTCTCTACATCATAAAATAAGAGCAGCAAACTGAAGTCTCTGAGAACATACAAAAAAGGTAAATCCATCTAGCATACTGCACTCTGTGACGGTCCAAAGCACTTCAGCATTTACTTCATGGATACCGCTTTTATCGCAAGTGTAGATTCACTAGTTGCTGTTTCAGTCATTAGGTTATTTCTGACCAAAAAGCAAACTAGATGGGTGTTCAGTTGAACACTTGTGTCGCCCTCTGGTGCTGTTGGAATAAAAATGCAAGTACAAAAGGGGCATAACTCCATCAAATGTGACCTTGACCTTAAGAATATAGTATTGTCACAAGGGTATTGTCATAGGGAATATAATTTGAAAGTTTGATGAAGAAATATTAATAAATGACAAAGTTATAGCCAAAGTTAAGTTTTCGTATAAAGGGGAATAACTCCATCAAGTGAGACCTTGACCTAAAGAATGTGGTATTATCAGGAGTGTGTTGTGAAAAGGAATATAATTTGAAAGTTTGATGAAGAAATATTAAGAAATGGCAAAGTTATAGCCAATGTTAAGTTTTCGTAAAAAGGTAAATAACTCCATCAAATGTGACCTTGACCTAAAGAATGTGGTATCATCACGAGCATGTTGTCATAAGGAATATAATTTGAAAGTTTCATGAAGAAATATAAGAAATGGCAAAGTTATTGCCAACGCTAAGTTTTCGTGTTTAAATATAAGTACAAAAAGGGGCATAACTCCATCAAATGTGACCTTGACCTTGAGAATTTGGCAACATCTCGAGCGTGTTGTCATAAGCAATATAATTTGAAAGTTTGATGAAGAAATATTAAGAAATGGTAAAGTTATAGCCAACGTTAAGTTTTGGTGACAGACCGACGGACTGACGGACAAAGCGGTCTTTATGTATCACCGTTTCTTACGAAGGGCGACACAAAAATGGAGATCTGGATCTGACAATGTGGATAAGCAGGAAGATCTGAAACTACACTTGTCACACATAACAACTGTATCCATGGAGTAAAGGGTGCTGAGTTGCTGATAGTTGCTTTTATATAAAGTGAAAAATCTCTTCTTTTTATGACAATAAACAGATTTTGAAAATTAAACATCTTTTTTTTCAAAGAGAATCTCCTGAGAATCAAAAAATGCTCACATGTATCCACTACACATGCAACCAAAATGTTAATCCATACTAAAGAGTTTCATATGAATTCATAGGCTTGTCCACATACATTTGAAACAAATCACATGAACAGTGTTGAGCTGACAACCAAGACAAGTCAGGTGTATGACAGTATAAGTTGGATGAGGAGATTTCACAATGCTGTAGAACAGACAGTATGTGTATGTACTTACTGGCAATTGTTGCTGTTAGCAGTAGTGAGGTTAGCCAAAGCAAGGGTTGCAGCTTCCTTTACCTCTCCACTCTCGGAACTTAACATCTTGATGAGTGGTGCTAGGCCCTCTGTAAGGTATAAAGCAAGTTATCATTAGTAACATAACCCTGTATGGTGATAAATATAAAATGGTACAGACCATCAATAATTTTCAAAACCTTATCAAAATGAACTTCACAAAATGGTTCTCATATAATTCAATCTAATCAAACACATTTTTAATTTTACCAGAAGACTGCCATAAATGCACCAGAAAATTGATCACCACAACTTCTAGGCAAAATCAATTTAACCAAAGAAAAAGTATGTGCTCACACTGTCTTATCTCACTGTCCACCCAACTCTACATGTGTTGTAAAGTTTCCCTGTACCAGGGTTGTCTGATATGTAATGTGTATTGTACAATATCTCAAAAGCATGCAACTCTAATAGTCAAATAAACATTTCATCCTTTTAAAATATTCTTCATCAAATCCTTGAATCCATTTCTAAAATGTGTCATGGTACACTGAGTTAGGCAGACCTGTAAGGCACTGATGGCTGAGCAAAAGTTCTGTCGGGACTTGTATCAACAACCAGACAAGAACATTTTCAGTTTTATGAAAAGGAAAAAGTTGTGTGGGGCTAGATCTGGACAGTGCAGCAAGATACAAGATCTTTTGTTCTATACCCTTGTACAATTACAAATGAAACAACCCTCGTACTTACCCTATTCTCACTCAACTCACCCCATGATCTTAGTTGCCCAATACTTACCCCATTCTCGAATTGAATCCCTGCTGGTGAGATTCTCTGCCATGACTGCCAGGGCCTGTGCCGCAGCTGTCTGTACCTCGGCTGACTCGTGACTTAGAAGATGTATCAACATCTTCTCAGCTTCTTGTTCATGTAAGATCTTTCTGTTCTCAACTACATACATAAACACATAGTACTTGATAAATATACATATTGTAGAACATATGAAGGGTGGAGATCAAAAGTGCAAGAAGTCTATATCACAAGGGTAAAGAAAAGAATATAGGTGTACAGCTTTGAGAACTTAACCCTTTCCTCCATATATACACATTTTTACGCATCCGTGCCATCTGATCTGGATCTGCACTGGTCGCATTTTGGTCAGAAATAACATAATGAATAAAAAAGCAAAAAGTTTAGATCCTGATCGGGGTTAAGCAATGTTGCTCCAATGCAATACCTATGGAGAATCTTGGCAGCGATCTAAGAATAAGATTTAAATCAATACTGCTGTAAAGGAACTTGCTCTATTATGTGGGCTTTTAAATCATTATTAATTCTGAAAATAAATGAAATCCCTCAATAAAGAAAAATCAGAATGGAGGTTTAAAGCTAATGCTTATTTGATGGTTTTAACCAAAAATTTACAAATAAGCAGCAACCTTGAAAATGAAATTATTTTATTTTTAAAAAAACAATGAATACTAACAGACTTATTTACTTTAATCTTTAAACTCGTTTGTAGAATGAATGCAAAACTTTTATATCAGAATTGTGCTTAAATTTCCAATGGCAGTAAAACTCATGCCAAATATTGAATGCAGGATGTACGTAAGTCTGACAGAAATTTGGATCATATTCTGAATGACATTGCACTTAACCCTTTCCTTCATATATACGCATTTTAACGCATGTGCGACCAGTGTAGATCCAGATCAGCCGGCACATCTGTGCCGTCTGATCAGGATCGGCACTAGTCGCATTTTGGTCAGAATTTTGGCCAAAAAATCAAAAAGCGAACAGTTAAGATCTTGATCGGACGGCACGGATGTGCCGGCTGATCTGGATCTAAACTGTTTGCCCTCGCAATAAAGGTGTATCTATGGAGGAAAGGGTTAAGTGATAAAACCCCCAATTAATTTGTTGAAGTTTTCAAGGATAATTTTCAATGATGAATGAACAGAGTTAGGATATTTTTAAGAATGAGACACCAAAACTTGCTGGTGTACACGAAGATTCATGTAAACAAAGTCAATAGAAAATGTCTGATCACTGTAGTAAGCTTAAAACAGGATGAACAAAAGATCTGGCATGAACTATGCTGATTGTACATGTTTTACACAGATTGCTTGTAAAAAAAATCTTTAACCAAAAACTGAAATGGGCTAACCTGGATTTTATGCTGGATTAAAGGGCTTAAAACTGGATTATTTTAACAGACATAACTGTGTTTTTGGAACATTTAGATTTTACAGTAGATATCTGTTTTACTGAGACACGACATTGGGATCTTGATATTTGATATCAGGAAACGCGATCTGGATCATAATATCAGGATTATTTTGAATCCCAGCAGGATATCACATGTATGCAATAAAATTGTCAATAAAGCAACAATAAAGTGATTAGGACTAACCACTGCGTGCAGATCTTCCGATGGCTTTAGCTGCACACATCTTGACGTCTGGCAGTGTAGGGATAATGGCTTCACCTGGTGGTGGCTCTGAACTATCAGCAGATTCTTGCTTCTTTGCTGCAACAACAATCATTGTACATCATTATTATCAATTTTCAGCTACTACTTGTGGCTCATTCATTGGCTGTCGTCAGAAGCAGCTATATCCTTTGCTTTAGTTGTTGTGCTTGCAAAAATGACATTTCATTTCAAAACTAGAATGTGTTTTCAGAACACTGATGCCCCCACTGCTGCAACAACATTTGTAACAAAATTGTGTATTAGGTATTAGCAACATGCGGTGATCATGACTAGTAAATGAGGAGTAAGTGCAAAAATTTTTTAGGACTTACATAAACAAAGGGCCATAACTCTGGTGAAAATGGTGGCAAGACAATGTCCTTAACAACGATCTACACATCATGTCTAATCATCTGTGTAAGTTTGAAAGAAATCAGCCAAATAGAAAATTTGGAGTTAATGCCACAAAATTTTATAAGTGAAATTAACAAAGGGCCATTACTCTGGTAAAAATGGCCACAGGAAAAATCTTGTTCTATTCTTCTACACAACTAGCTTGATCATCTGTGCAAGTTTGAAAGAAATCCATCTGATAGTAAATGTAGTGTTGATGCCATAAAACTTTATTACTGAAATTAACAAAGGGCCATAATGCTGGTAAAAATGGCTACAGAAAAAAAGCTTTTCTTCACTTTTTTTACAATCATCTGCACATCGTGCTTGATCATCTGTGCAAGTTTGAAAGAAATCCACCTGATACTTTATAACAAGTTGATGCCACAAGATTTGGGGACTTCGGAAGGATGTATGGAAGAGTGCAACTCTATATGCATCCAACTTCGTGGGGGCATAAAAACATTTTCCAGACAGGAAACTTGGAAAGTAAAGTAATTTCTAGAAATTTCTTAAACAGCATGATAATGTTTTTCTAGGACACATGTCAAAATATGTTACACTTGTGACATCACTTACGTTTGTGTAGTAAAGATGAATACTATAATACACAATTGGCACTATGCTAGCTGATCTTTGGTGGAAATACTTATGTGAAGAACAGAAAAGAAGGAAACATAAGTACACTGGTCATAAAATGTTTCATGATTACGATACATTGCTAGTTAACTTAATAATATTAAATTTTGAAAACTGTTTATTAAATCAAAACTTTACATGATACATAGAAAGTGCTATACATTCATATCAACTGTACTAAAGTTTTGCTATTTTGTTTTATTATGACTAGCTGTTTTTTGTGTTCAAAAAATTTTGAGGGGTTCATTACTTGTAGAGCATATCACTGTAAATAAAACTATGTGAAATAATCGCTCTTATAACTATATTATAGTTAATGCTCCCATAAAAATGATTTCAAGGGTGATTTGCTGTCTTAAAAATAAAAACAAATAACTTTGAAAACAGAGAACATAAAAGAATGTCACACAAACATGTTACCCTTGTTACAGTTTTGGCACCATTTTTGCTCATAACTTTTGAACTAACCCAGATAACTTGATGAAACTTCACTACCCAAATATCAATGTAGGAACATACAGTCCAATTGCGATGACTCGAAGTGCTTGGGATTCGCCTGATTTAATTGAGTCATCATGTCTGTCAAGATATCGCAATTCAAGTAATTTCGTACATGTACATGTATATAAATAATGACCAGGTGGTGTCATAATAATTTCAGATTGTGATGATAAGTAATATTGATCGGGAAATTAATTTAGACATAAGTAAATTTAATAATAAGTTATTTTACATCAGTTCCTAATAAAATTAATTGCAAAAACGACAAATAATGATAAATAGTGGTAATTTTTTACGGAAAGTTTGACAAACATGTATGTTATGATCCCACAGTTACATATTTTACATGTCAAACAGGAATTCAATTATTATAGTATTGTCTGTCATACCGATTCATGAGCTAATAATAATTGTCAGGTTTTAATTAGACTAGAATGTTGTGTTCCGCGGAACACATGTGTCGCCTGCATGGAAAACGTTGAAATGTGGGCCTATGTTTAATCATATATAATAAAAATATTTTATTGAAGTTGATTTCAATACTACACAACAGAACACATGTGTCATCTAAATTGCATTTAAAAGGGGAATAACTAAAATAATGGTGAAACCCGAGTTATCATTTTCAAAAATTGGTTTGTAAATTAATGCAGATGAGTTATTCAAAGTATTAAGTGAATTAATTGAACAAGTAATTTCCATTTTACAGGCAACACTAAGTTGCATGTTAAAGTTGCATTTGAAAGGGATATCACTCATAAAATATTGAAACTGGAGTTATCATTCTTGTCATCACAGATGGCATTGTTCATGCTGATAATATATTCCAAGTATGAAGTGAATAGAACAAGTACTTTCAAAGTTATTGGCAACATTAAGTTTCAGGTTTAAGTTGCATTTGAAAGGGGCATAACTCAAAATATATTGAAACTGGAGTTATCATTCTTGTCGTCACAGATGGCACTGTTCATTCTGGTGAAATTTTCCAAGTATGAAGTGAATATGACAAGTACTTTCAAAGTTTAAAGTCAACATTAAGTTTCAGGTTAAGTTGCATTTGAAAGGGGCATAACTCAAAAAATTTTGAATCTGGAGTTATCATTCTTGTCGTCACAGATGGCATTGTTCATGCTGATGATATATTCCAAGTATGAAGTGAATATGACAAGTACTTTCAAAGTTTTAGGCAACATTAAGTTTCAGGTTAAAGTTGCATTTGAAAGGGGCATAACTCAAAAAATATTGAAACTGGAGTTATCATTCTTGTCGTCACAGATGGCATTGTTCATGCTGATGATATATGCCAAGTATGAAGTGAATAGGACAAGTACTTTCAAAGTTATAGGCAACATTAAGTTTCAGGTTAAAGTTGCATTTGAAAGGGGCATAACTCAAAAAATTTTGAAACTGGAGTTATCATTCTTGTCGTCACAGATGGCATTGTTCATGCTGATGATATATTCCAAGTATGAAGTGAATATGACAAGTACTTTCAAAGTTATAGGCAACATTAAGTTTCAGGTTAAAGTTGCATTTGAAAGGGGCATAACTCAAAAAATATTGAAACTGGAGTTATCATTCTTGTCGTCACAGATGGCATTGTTCATGCTGATGATATATTCCAAGTATGAAGTGAATAGGACAAGTACTTTCAAAGTTATAGGCAACATTAAGTTTCAGGTTAAAGTTGGGGGACTACCGGACGACGCCGACGACGCCGCCAGACAATAGGATCCCTATGTGTCTACCTGCTATCGCAGGCGACACAAAAATCGGTCAAATGACAGGTTCATGGTTTATCAAATTTTTTTCAAATTATTGACACGCTGACAATGACCTATTTATTGTATTAGGTCAAAGATGTTAAAAATATTATCTGACACATATCAAGTCACCGCGATGTTAATCAAATCAATTAATTTCAAAGGGTCATTGTAAATATGTTGAGTCAGCGCATTTTTCAACTCGGTGAATATTGAGTAATCACATCTTTTTTAATTAACTTTATAAGATGAATTGAAGGGGCAAGTATTTCATGTCAGACCAGTATATTGAGTCATCGCATTTTGAGTCATCGCTATTGGACTGTATATTATTACACAAAAATTATGTTCATAAAACCTTTTCGATCCTTTTTATCTGTAATAAAAGAAATGTCATAATTTTTTTTAAGTAACCCATATTCCAATTATGAAGTTAGTAGAACAATGACTTTAAACATTATAGGCAACATTAAGCTCCATATAAATGTCATCTGAAAGGGGCATAACTCTGATAATATTGTAACTGGAGTTATCATTCTTGTTGTCAGAGATTGCATTGTTCATGCAGATATATTCTAAGTATTTAGTTAATATGACAAGTACTTTCAAAGTTATAGGCAACATTAAGTTCTATATTGAAGAAATTTGAAAGGGGCGGCATAACTCTTACAGTAGTGAAACAATAGTTATGATTCTTGTTGTAAGAGATGACTTTGTTCATGCAAATGATATTTTCCAAGTATTATGTTGATGTTTTGCACTTCTGTCTCAATAAAAAGAATTTCAGACAACAAAACCCTTTTTACCATTCACACAGAAATAACACACAAATGTCAAGAAAGCAAGGAACCAAAACAGCTGCCAAAACACAACTAGAAATCTTTAACAGCTAATGAAACAATGTACCATGTTTCTACATTGAGTAGCATGTGGTCTGTAAATGTTGAAGATAAGTCATTTGTTTTCCTGTGGTTCACTTTAGTCCCTACAGGCCATGTAATAAACAGTATTCAGAGGAACAAAGAGAAGTGCAGACCAAGTCTACGACCTATGCTAACAGAAATTAGCCTGTGACCAAGATCATAAAACTTATTCTTGAGACCAGTCTCAAGCATTTGAATGGCTTATATGGAGACTGGTCAGATGCTTAAGATTTGAGACTGGTCTTCAATCTTAGTTTTATGATCTTGGGCCTTAGAGACCAGATTCAATCTAATGCCACTGATGGGTTGAAACTTGTCTCCAAACTGACCAATCAAAAGCTCAAGATTCGAGACTGGTCTCCAGGATTTTGGGTCCAGTGCTGTCAACAATTGCTGGGTGCATGTGACACTGACTCCTACCTGGCTTCCCATGGTCACATTTTGGAGTGGCTGACAGTGACATAAAATGACAGTCTTAGGTCAAACTATTTTCATATTAGTTTCTTAATAAATACACATTACACAAATTTTCTGACAGGACATACAAACTAATGATACAAGTGTAAATACCATTGCAATATATGTAATGTTTACTTATAGTCCAACCAAATTCCGGATCTTAAAGTTTAAAATTGTTATATAAAATTGTTATATTTTATCTTGTAGACTAGACTTTCCCATGTTTTCACTGTGGTTTTACAAACAGACATATTTTCATGGTAATTATTTAGCTGTCTGTGTGAAGAACCTTGTAAACATTGTCCTACTCATCAAATTTAGGATCCCTCATACAAAAATCCCTACTGGGCAAACTGGCTGGCAAACATTTACACTAAACCACCATGTGTTGGCTTCTGTGGAAGTGAATGTATTAGGCCGAACATGTGTAAAATGAACATAAGTGTTAACGCTTACAATCTTTGGCACTCTTCTTGGCCTGCCTGGAGCCCTTCCCTCCTTTATCCCCTTTATCAGCTTTGCCCCCTTTGCCACTATCTTCTTCTGGAGGCTGCTGGTCAGTGATCAAGGCCACAAGTCGTTTCAAACCACCTGTCTCTTTTATCACCTAAAATTATAACAATGTAATGTAGATATTACAAAAAAATCAAGTTAATTTACAATAGATCTAGCTTATCTTTTGACGGTTAAGTCCTTGAGATATGTTTGTTATTCTATGTTTCATATGTGTAGATCAAGATCAGCCAGCACATCTGTGCCGTCTGATCAAGCTTAACACTGTTCAGACCCATCAGGTATTTTTGTGACCAAAAAGCGACCAATGTAGATCCAGATAAGATGACATGGATGGGCCAGCTGATCTGGATCTACAAACGTTGCACACATGATAAAACCCATATATATGTAGTAAAGAGATAAGATTTAGGTTTAAACAATCAACTTCCAAAGCTGAATAACAATAGACTGTACAAAAAAATGTGATGCATTTTTAATCCACTCTTAACCATTTAATATAATACAGTTATAATAATACAGTTATTTGGTTTCTTGACAGAGTGTGTGAGGATACATTGCCTGTCCAGGTGCCGTATTACCCTAGCCAAAGGCGAGGCAGTATGCCGCCATTTTGTTTTGATTTTAAAGGGGCACCAAATAGGGAAAAACATGCGACTTATCTATGGCCAATTTGTAGATATTGATGTGCATTTATGGCGTATCAACCACTCAAAATCATGGAATATTTCTTTGCAGTGTAATAATTGTGTGGAAGCAAAATCCCTTGACAAAAAAACCTATCCAGATCTGTTTTTAAGGGACATACACGTTACTTCCACATAAATCAAGTTTGAAGCTTACAACTTGTATAATTTTTACAAAAATATTTACCGAAATTCAACTGAAATGTGACATAACTTATAACATAGAAATACTTCATGTACGTTTTTTAAAGCGTTTCTTTGGAGCAAGCCACACTGTAAAAATTTGGATTCTCTTTTAAAAAGCAAGCAGGATAAAATCTTAAATAAAGAATGTGGTCACTGCAAAATTATCTTTTGAAACATTTTAAGTCTGCAGCTAGTTCTTTTAGTTGTTTATATGTTAGCCCTGTACCTCTAAGCTTTCAAGATCTTCTAACAAGTTGGATAAGACCATCACAGCCATAACGTGTAAGTCGTTCCACTCCGGGTGCGCCACAAAGTCTATCAACTTTGTCATTGCTTCCAACTCGCGCAATGCAGTACGGTTCTCAGCTGAAACAGGTCGGTGAACAAACTAATCATCCAATCATATTATTTTATGTTTTTCTAGAAATAATAAAGATATTTCCAAACTGTGAAGAAATTCAAGTATTTTTT
Organism: Corbicula japonica; assembly: GCA_038501625.1. Classification (NCBI taxonomy): domain Eukaryota; kingdom Metazoa; phylum Mollusca; class Bivalvia; order Venerida; family Cyrenidae; genus Corbicula; species Corbicula japonica. The sequence continues at coordinate 682,201 of JAZAYU010000244.1, read as the reverse complement.
GTTTTTTAAAAATACCTGAGAAGTTTCACAACTGTGAAGAAATTATTCTAACAGAAACATTATTGTAGGATATCCATGATTTTAGAAAATTATTTTCTTGTAGTGTGTAGCTGTACACAGGAATAAAGTACTACAGCACACTAGGTCCAGCTTAAATTTGTATTCAAGCTTAAAGACTATCTTTTTCCATAGAGATCTTCACATTTTAAGTGTAGGAATCTTGTGACATGTTTTCCCAATTTTATTGTATAATAATGCTATAGAGCCATGAGGACAACATGAAACAATTCACTAGGCCAGCTTGCTAAATGTGCCTACTATACATTCACTTTATTTAACCATTTTCTCCAAATATATGCCTTTATGGCAATGGTGAACATTTGTGCTGTCTGATCTGGATCTGCACTGTTAGCCTTTTGATTTATTATGTTATTGCTAACCAAAAAGCAAACAGTGCAGATTCTGGATCTACAGTGCAATAAAAGGCATATAAATGGAGTAAAGGGTTAAGTAAATTTATGCAAGAAGAGAGACAACAGAGATTATTCAGGCATGATTACCAAGAATTCTTCAGCAGATGTTTGTGTATTATCTTTGAAGTACATGTACTACTCATTTATGACGCAGCAGTTTATGTATTAAAATCTCCCTGGTTTCTGACAGAAATCACCTATATCGTCAGTTGAAAACACTGAAATCTATGCATACCATCTTGTGATGCTCTGTCCAGTGCCAGCAGCGCCAGTTTCTGTATAACAGGGTACTCGGACTTGAGCAGCTCCAGCATTGGATTCAAGCCTTCCACATCCCTGATAGCAGCTCTTGTCTGGTAGTCCTGATAAATGCAGTCACAGAGTTTACAGCTACTTTTACCACAACTTTATAACAATGTTACATGGTATAATCTTCTATTAATGTGTACAGTTAAAGTGTATCTATTCTATGAGACAAATAAATCAACTGGAAGAATAAGCAAACTATTTTATAAAAAGATATATTATATATGTAAGACTAAATTTATTACATCAAAAAAAGTTAATTCCAGCCTTGAAAAAGACTGTGAACAGCACTGTTCATGATAACATGTTCTGTGGAAGTATTTCCTTTTTGGCTTTAATGGCAAACATGTTGCATGTATGTTTCAGTATATTTCAGATCTATCATGAAACCTACAAGAGATACAGTAGTTTAGCAAGTTAAGAGTTAACCTGCTATACTAACCATTAGTAGTAAGGCTAGTGCTTCAATTCCATTTTTCTGTACATCTGGATCGTGTGATCCCAGACATCTGACCAAAGGCTCTATACCACCATTTTCAAAGATGGCTGATTTGGAGCTGAATTCTGTAGCCATGTTGGACATAGCCAAGGCAGCAAACTCATGGCATACTGCATCCTCTGCAAAAATCATCCAATCATCTTTTTGATGTGTGTAACAACTTCTCGTTAAAAAAAGGATCTTATTTTGTTGATTTTATTGAGTATATTTAAAAATGGTTAGTTTCCAGCATGGTTGCTGGGTTTCATGCCAGCACTGAAAAACAGCTCCATAAATGAATAGTAATGTTGTTGTGTTGTTTGTTTTGTTCACTTTTAATAAAACTATTGTTTTGTTTTTCAAAATCTTGAATATTCTGAGTTTTTTTCCATAATTATATTATTGTGTACATTAATGGGGCCTGTGAACTATTAGTCCTCTGGCAAATTGGATTCTCAAAATATTTGTTTGTTGTTTATACCCATGACACAAACTGTTTTTTTTTTAATTTTCTATGTTTTAAGTTCCTAAGATATAGGATGGATTTTAACTAAATCAAGCAATGGATTTAATTAAGTTTCAATGTATTTTATAAGACAAAAAAAGAAAAATGGCCATGCCATGAAACCAGGTCTTCAAAGCTTTATCAGTCTTCCTCCAAACTGAAGTAATAAAGCAGTTCTGGCCCCATATCCAATCCCAAGCTAGGGTTGCACATAAGCTACCAACCAAAATTTCAGCAAATAACCTCCATCCTAACTAAAGTTATTGAGCAAAATCTGTTTTCTATTTTAGCAAAGGTGACCTTGACCTGACTTGCCCCGAATTGAAATTCCAAGCTTCTTTTACTCATAAACCACCTACAAATCAAATTTCAGCAGAGTCCTCCATCTAAACTCAAGTAACTGACTGGAAAGGCTTTTTCTATTTTTAGTAACAGTGACCTTGACCCGACTGGCCCCTAATCCCTTCCCAAGCTAAGTTTGACAAAAATTACCTACAAACAAAAATTCAGCAAGATACCTCACTTTAACACAAATCATTTTAAAAGTGGAATCTGTTTTTCTATCATTAGTAACAGTGACCTTGACCCGACTGGCCCCAAATCCAATCCCATGTTAGATCTTTATGAAACCCTATATCCAAAGTTTCAGCAAGATTGGTTTATCAAAATTGAAGCTATTGACTTGAAACCCTATGTTTGACGCTACATGCCCACCACACCCCAATCTTATAACCAGGATTTTTATTGAAATGGGCAGAGGTTATTAAGAATAGGACAAACATTTGTATTCTAGCAGCAGCCACTAAATGAAACAATAAGATCAATGATTTACCTTCAGGAGCAAGTAGATTAACAAGAGCTGGAAATGTTGCCTCCTGCTTCCGTAAATATTTTCTTACATCAGCTAAAAACAAGCAAAGGTAAATGTATATTTCGTTAAAAAAAATAATAGCATTTTACAAAATACTTATTTAGTTGTCAAGTGTTCTAATAACAAAGTTATTTTTCAAATATAAACAAAATTTGTTATCAAAATGAAATATATATATGAGTAATTACTAAAAAAGAACAGGTAATAGAACCCTTTATAGTACTAAATTATGAATATATATGACAAGTTTAGGTTTAAACAATAAACTTACGGTGTGATGTCATAACACCAACTGCCATAGATGCATTACGGCGGACAATTTTATCCTCACTCTGCATCAAGGCGAGAAGATGCTCCACTGCATTCAGGTCCAGTAACTGTTTCTTGTTTTCATCACCTGTTGTTTTGTTTCAACATAATTAGCATGTTTGCCCCAATAGTAATAAAACTTAAACTTCAGCTTGGCTTTGTATTGAGCCTTGCTCAATTTCAGCCAATATGAATTTTAATACTTAAGACTGGGCTGAAGGTTATAAAGCTGAGATTGGAAACCAGTCTCAAATCTCAAGCATCTGATTGGCTGAAATGGCGACTGGTCGCCATTTCAGCCAATCAGATGCTTGAGATTTGAGACTGGTTTCCATGCTCAGTTTTATAACCTTGGGACCTGGTCTTTAGTTTCATTTCCTTAAGTAAAGTCCTCCAAGAGCCAAAAACATCAGATAAACAGTTCTTAGTTATCAATACTGAACTGCATAAGGCATTAACTCCATAGATACACCTTTATTGCATGGAAAAACAGTGCAGACCAAGATCAGCTGGCACATCTCTGCCATCTGATCAGAATCTATACTGTTCACTTTTTGATTTATTAGGTTATTTCTGACCAAAAAGTGAACAGTGCAGATTGAGATCAGCAGACTGAGATCAGACTGCACGGATTTGCCAGCTGATCAGGATCTGCACTGGTTGCACACACGGTAAAATGTGTATATATGTAGTAAAGCGTTAAAAAAATTGGTGTCTATGAACAAAAATATATTTACCTAAAATGTACGCAATTAACTGATAGTGTTGTTGCCAAGATTTCAGTTTATCTGACTTCTAACAGTAAAATGTTTTTGAATAAACCATGGTAACCACTTACATTTGTCAACAAACTTGTAGATAGCCTCACAGGCTTTTGACTGAACATCTTCCTCTGGACTGCTCAACATGAGAACTACAGTTGCTGCCTGACGACTCTCCACCAGTAATGTGTCAAACTGAAGTTGAATTATCATGTTATGTTAATAACTTTAATAATGACCTTTTCCCTCAACTGGTGTGAGACAAACAAAAGTGATTTAAGCCAGTACTATCAGGCATTAAAATAGGTAAAGTTATGTAATAGGAATAACAGGTGAATAAAACTTTTTTCAAAAAAAAAAGGAACTGTGGACCACACAAAAAAATCACTAAATAAAAATTTAAAATTATTGGCACAAATACATTTTGGTATAATTTTTTTTTACATTTGTCACCTTTCACTTCAAATTAAAATTACCTGAAGTAATGCAGAGTTACTTTATTCCATTTGTAAAAAATAACAATGTAAGCTGTTGAAATAAACCTCTTACTTTATACAAAGGTTAAGTTGGCATTCAAATATCATTTTTGATTTTTGTTTAAGAGAAATGTAAGCATACCACATCATCCGGTGGAGGTTTCTCATCTTTCTTTACTTTCTTTCCCATCACAACTCAGCTGGTGATCACTGAAACCTTTAACAATATGAAACATGTAAGTCATGTCATCACAACTCAGCTGGTGAACACTGAAACATTTAACAGCATGATAAATAAAGTTATTACCACAGATTTAATTTAATTTTGCTATTTATTTTCTGTGTGTCAATCATAAGAAGTCTCTAAAGTTCATAACTATACATTGTACATACATACATTATGTATTAATAACAGATTTCATTTAATTTTGGAATGTACTTTCTGTATTTTTAGTACATAAAATAAATAAAATGTATTAACCCTTTCTTCCACTGATACACCTTTAGTGCATGGGCAAACAGTGTAGATCCAGATCAGCTGGCACATCTTTGCCGTGTGATCAGGATCTGCACTGTTCACTTTTTAATTTGTTAGGTTATTTCTGACTAAAATGTGACCAGTGCAGATCCTGATCAGACGACACGGATGTGTTGGCTGATCTGGATCTACAAATGTCGCACATGCATAAGAATGCGTATATATGGAGGAAAGGGTTAATTCTTAGATTATTGCTAACAATATGTCAGGATTGGAGGTTATTCAATATTTTTTTAACAAATTTGAATCATGTGGGTTTCAATGTTTATAAATACCATCCAATTGGAGGTCCTGAAAAATCTGAGAGTCTTTGTAATTCCTAAGCTCAATATCCATTCACAAATGTTTGGGTATGAGTGGTAAATTGTATGAATTCCTATACATTTTTTCTAGGATTTTAGTCCAACAAAAACTTTAGTGATTGCAGCACACTCATTTTGAGTGCCAGTAAAAATATTTGTCTGTTATACCTTCGAAAATGTGGACAAAAGCAAGGGATATATAAATAGTGTTACATGTTCAAAAAAATACCTTCCTCCAGTATACTGTCCATCTATGGGCCATGTTAAACTTACTGAAATTTACTGCCAGGTTGACATGCTTAGAGATACAAAAGAGTGAAAGTATGAAAAGAACAGGTTAAAAAAATGCAGACAAGGAAGACAATTAGATAAAGATTGGGACAGTTGAGCACAGAATGACTCAACTGAACCAGCTGATGTGACTTCTGGTTGGAAGCTCTTCCATTCCTTGATCGTACATGGTAAGGACTGTTGTAAATATTGATTATGGCAGTACGGAATTTTTTTGGAATGGGTGTGTATGTTCCTACTAGTGGAGGACTTGTCCAGGATCAGTTATGAGTTGTCTAGTGTGACTTTGTTCTTAATTATGTTATAGAGCATGGAGATCCTGGGGGACACCTGCAGTTTACCGGTACGTAACATTTTTTGTCGCCCCATAACCCGACTGGCATTTTAATTCATTTATTCATTGAACAGTTAGTTCAGATCATAGTGGTTAATAGGGGCTGCCGCCACCATGCCCCTGCTTGCATTATCCTGGTCATACCTATTACCACGAGTCTTAAGTTTGCCAGGGTATATTAAAATAAATTTACAACAACAACTATCAGCTTTTATGAATGTAACTAAAACTATCCATTATCTTTAGAAAACAGATGAATTTTTTGGAAAATTTCGGAATAATTTAAAATAAAATCGATTTTGCAATGAACCTCTGTGTCAGCCATTGGTTTTTGGTTGTATACATATTACCACGATTCAGCCAATTAGGATACAGGAACAGAAATCTGGTTATAAAATGTAGCTTACTTGACTTAAATTCTGCTGGAACAAATCATAAGTAACTGAAAAATGTTTACTTCATGGAATTAAATATATAAAAACCTTTTGAAGTTATGCTTTTTGATAAACAGTGGTTATCCAGTTCTGTGTGAAGTTAATTATTTCTGTTAAAAAGTTGAGATTTACAAACTTGATATATTTTGCTGTTCAATTTGTTTGAGAGATGTTGGGAGATAATGTAAACAAATCCTAACAGAAAAGAATTGACATCATCATGTATGCAATGTGAATTTGTTCTTACCAAGGCACTTGCGGTAATAGGTATCCCGGTGTAACCCAAATTCGGCGATGTAAGAACATTTTTCTATGCTATTTTAGACAAACCATAGTAATCTTTAATTAAACTTGTTATAAATTTAAAACAACTATTCATACGTAATTTGGGAATAATGGCAAAATCTGTAGTCATTCATCAGTTGCTAAATATAAACAAGTATGGCAGCGGTAAACTCTAACCTCGGTCTGACAACGTGACCTAAATTCGACGATTCTGATTGGTTGGAGTAAATCTAGTTCCAATCAATGAAGTATGGTGTCCAAGTAGAGTAATAATAGTGTCTTTGTTTACTTGAATGTCGAACAGTCAAAAAGGTATTAATTTTAAAAACTTTAAGATTTCTAAACTCTTCAAACTGTTAACATATATACAACGTTTCTTGTTTATTTTTTATACTTATAACTGATTACAAATGGGGCAGAGGAAAGTGTCTCCACCCCTCAAAACTTTAACTGGGGAACAGAATTTCAGGTGAACCCATGAGTCACATACCACGTATATCACATTGACCCCACTGAATACTCTATGTCATCAGACTTCTCTTTTTCCTGAAAGAATTTTCTACCTACACTTTACTCCCATCCAATTTCGACCTCTTTTTGGATCATGTTTGTCAAATAAGACAAAAATAAAAACTATGGTCCTTCTACGCTTCCGTACTTTTTGTTTTGAAGCGGGAGTGTGACGTAATGTGTCACATGGCCTCGATAGTTAATAGAGTCGTATGCAAATGATGAATGTCAACATTTCAAGCAGCAACAACTTTTTTACGAAGGAAGTGAGCATGGATGTTAAAATTGCATAAGGTTAAACACACAATTGGATCATATTTATATATTTTTTGTTTTATTTCCTGCCGTGTCTCCATGTTTCGTCCAGAAAATCAATCGAGTCGCAAGTGGACTGTGGGAAATAAACACTGCTGACCTTCACCTCCAAAATCGCGCGGGAAATCATGCGAGTAACAGAAAATACAAAACATCGCTGTATTTAGGAGAACGTCGGATTTGGGTTACGGTAGGATATATCGCGGTAATAAGTATAGTGGGTAAATTATTTATATATAATTATTACGCAAGCTCTATGTAAACATCCATACCAGTAAACTGCATTCTAGCCAAGCCTGGTTCCCTTGTGTCATTCTTGGCTTGGAAAGGTTTCCACGGACCCTGGTTTCTATTGAAGGTAGTTAGCATGTCAGCATACACTGGATCTGTTATGGAACTCCTACTTCGCATATCGTTTGAAATTGAACTCAGTTAGGAAGTTCAACTGAATGCAATTTATGAAAAAATGCTTTTAGTTTTAAAGAAAAGATAAGAAATACATCACAATTAACCTGATATAACAACTATTTTACTCACCTTTTGGTCAGAGTCTGAAAAATAGCTAAGAATGGCATACGGTTTCGCACCAAAAGTTCGTTGTGACAGACAACGTGTGTATGTTGCTATATGATGTCATCAAATATTGTGTACTTTAAAAGCGAACTGACTCCTATAAACGCAACGTAGTACTAACACGAACAGACTCGATCAAACCGATTCTGAAAATTAATATTTTCATATTTTTCGTGTTCGGTGGCTTTAAAATTCTCCTTTCATCTATTTAAATATCACAATAGCGCCGTTTGTGTCGTGGGGTGGCTGTAAAAAGTCTCCCATATGAGGGCCATAATATTATGGTAGATTACCTAGCCAAATAGCCCCAAGTCAAAACGTCCCCATTGTGGTCAAATAGCCCCATAATTTTGATCAAAACGCCTCCACTGGAAAAAATATGGTCAAATAGCCCCCAGTTTGGTTAAATAGCTCTCACTATTAATTCACGTGTTTTTGTCAGGTTACTCATATTTTGTTCGTTTTTTTTTCACTTTTTTACATTTGCGTGGAAGATAAGGTGTAATATTTTTTACAAGTTATTATATCTTCATTATAATTATTGACCTGAGACATATTATGTTAACTTCATATAATTTTTATGTATTTTCAACAAGAGTTCACAAAGATTTAAAAAAAAATCATGCCTGAAATACTAAAACCTTAGTAATTATAGCTAACTTTGCCTATGTTACCCTCTGTAAATAAAGAATTTGTACTCACTTACATTACTTACTTACTTCCCGTACATTCAATAAGTGATGTTATCAGTTACGTCCTTTGAATGTTGTTGTTGAGCACGATAATTAGCTACTATGTTAATGATACTTATAAAATTAGTTTTGTTTCAGCCAGTTTTATTACGGGTTGTTTCATTATCCCAGTCTATATAAATTTTGATATTGTCCAATCACCACAAGGATATACTTAATTCCTGCTTTTTAAATGTTGCATTTGGAGTTCTCTGTGATATAGAGGATTTTTATTCACAGATCACCTGTCGAAATTCTATTCTGATCAGTTTCGCCCATTGTTATCTCGTTAAGGTCAAACCCATTTTAAAATGTGGGGACAATACGCAGCTGAAAAAAGATGGAATAGTATTAATCTGAAAATACCGCATTGAAGGTTTCGTGTTCACTAGATCAAAGCACACCATCTGGATCGAAATTGAACTGTTGCGCTCAACCCGGGGCTGGGCGTGGGCCGTAATATGCATTTCCATTACCGCCCACGAACAGGCTCAACCAAACCGAGCCTGCAATATTTTCATATTTGTCGCGTTCGGTGGCTTTCAAAGTTCCCTTTTCATCTATTTTAATATAAAAACCATATCGTCATAAAACACGTTCATGTTCATGTATTGAGAAATACCTTGTTGCAGTATCGATGTTAAACTGCAGCTGTATTTTATAATAATATCTAGGTATCGGCGAAAAAAACTGGTAACTGTGCGGGGAGGTTGTGTGTGGTTGGATATTTAAACATTTGTTTTCTGAGTTTGGCTATTATGATTTTATTTTACAAAATCTCCGACTGTTCTATCTTGGCAAATTGTTCTGCCACTGGCTGTTCCAAGGCACTTACCCCTCGGGTTCTCTTTCTCGTTTATTGTTTGTGGTATCTTTTTTTTAAATCGATCATTTTATTACCCATTCTCTTTTTTCCTCGCTACTTGTTGGCTGTGTGGGGAGTTTGTGTTTTCTGAATATGGCCTTTCCTGAGATGCATATTTCACATTTTCTCTAATTGCCGAGAAGTAAAAACCATCTTCCGATCGCATTGTATGTAAAAAGCCTCCCCGTACAATCAATGTGCTGCTATCAGTTTGTCCTTAGTAGGCCGTTAAGCAGGATTCATGCATGTATGTAAATATTGAGTAGCGCTCATCCCGGGGCTAGGCGGCGTGGACAGTAATATGCATTTTTACTACTGCCCATGAACAGGCTCAATCAAACCGAGCCTATAATATTTTGATTACATGTCTTGTTCGATGGCTTCCGATGTTCCTTTTTCATATATTTGATTACCTGATAACTTGAAATTGTGCAAAGTTTTGTCTTGAAATTGCACAAGAAGTATGGCAAAATATGATGCAATGATATGTCTGTCGGTGGAAAGAGAGAATGTGCTTAAAATGATCAATTAAAAAAAAGACACCGCAAACAACTAATGAAAATGAAAACCTGTGTGTTTACCGCCCTGGAACGGTCAGATGCAAATCAAATTGTCACTGGGGGTTTAAATAAGGCTCAAGGGTGCACAAACCTCACACTTGCCCCCAACATGTTCACATATGAACAAACAAGTACAAGTTGTCTTGGCGAATTAGCTCCAAACCACCCATCAACTCGAAAACGATGTATGCAAAAACACACAAACATAAAACATAAAAAATAAAATGGGATTGTCAAGCAAAAAGGTGACCCTAACTGGAACAGAGTCACTAGTGTCAAATCAGCAAGAACACGAACGAGCTTCTGGGTTCTTTGACAGGATTTACCTTCATAAACTCTTAAACCAGGTAGAGGCAATATCATTTTAAACCCCTGGCACCGTCGTGCTAACTAGAAGGGAGAAGAAAAAGCATAAAGATCAACTGTAGATTAGTCAGTCACCAAGCATACAGAGCGTTGTAGAATAGCGTGTTTTTAATTTTGTTGAATTCACAGATGATTTTTACGAATAATATGGAGAAATTAATTATGCCTTAACATTGCTTTAACAGATAAGTCGCTTGATAGTCGTTGATCACGATACATATGAATGTGAATATTAGTACTTCTAAAACTTATTTATGTTGATTTATGTCGGCTAGTTATGAGATGGTTGGTTTCAATATCTCAGCCGAAATAGGTTTTGATGATGTCGATCTCCCTAAGAATATACTTCATACATTTATAATTATTGTCTTTGGCGTTGTCTGTGATATACAGATTTTACATTCCCAGATCCCCTGTGAAAATTGTATTCTGCTAAATTGCGCACAATGTTTTCTCGTTTAGGACAATCCCACTCTTTTTAACTGGTAACCAAACGCCACTGAACATGGAATGGAAGTTACCTAAAAATACCGGATTGAAGGTTCCATGTTCGCCGCCATATGAATACCATCGTTTGTGATAGATCAAAATTATATACAGTTTATTTGTGTAAATATTGAGTTTATTTGTGTAAATATAGAGTTGCGCTCAACCCGGAGCTAGGTGACGTGGGAAGTAATCATTTCCATGGCTACAAATGGAGAGGATCAATTAACCCGAGCCTGCAATATTTTCATATTTGTCATGATTGCGGTGGCTTTTCATATATTTATCTCAGCCTAAACGGAACAAAAGAAGTTATCATGTTATTTTTCATACACATGTATGAATACGACTTTAATAGGAATGCTTGCATGACGAAATGTACATTCCTCAAAAGTTCAAAGTGCACACTTGATAAATGTTGATTTCCTAACTATTTGATTGAATCTTTCGAGTTTGAAATTGAATTAAATTCTAATAATTTTAGTTTAAGATCATTGATAAATGGGCACTTATCAAACAAATGTGATACCAATATTTCCGTTTTAACGTTCTTTTACGTAAATATATTTAATGACCTAAGTGCGTAACGTCTACGTTCCACGTAAGCAACGTTATCAATGTAGAAAATAATATCATTTGAAATTTATCTAATAATGATAAAATATGCAAAACGGAGGCATTCGTTTTGCATTTACGAATAACATCATGATGTTTCTATAACAAATTTAAATTTGTCCCAGTTAAGAGCATGTTAACGGCACTTTCGCACTCTTCAGTCATCAAACGTTCCATTGTTATTAGATTGTCCGGTGTCGGTGAACATATGAAACACAAAAACGATATTCAAGAAATGAAATTCGATTGCCACACGAGAATTATGCATAAATAGCGCGTGCTGACGTGGATGACGAAATACGTAAAAGATACGCACCTTTTTAAAATAATTATTATTGTTTGGTCATATGTAATATAATGTAAAAATTTCTTTTAATGAGAATAATTTCATTTTGAGATATTCAAAATTTCAAGGTTTGCACTGAGAACTTTTGACAAGTGTATATGCACATATGCATGCCACTATTAAAAATAAACTTTACCCACTTCCTTTTTGTTGTTAATTTGTAAAATCGTATGCTTTTCATCCTCTCTACTCCGTGGCTATGTGGGGAGAGTGTGCTTTCTGAATGTAGCTACTCCTAGTAATGAGACTATAACATTTTTATTATCATACTAGTATTGAATGTAAAAGTTGAAACCTAAACTCGTGTTTCCAAAGCTGATGCAACTATACGACTACATTCATTTACTTATTTTTTTAATGTTTATCAAATTAATTTTATATTGCTAGTTATTTCTTGATTCAAAAATAAAATTAAAAAAAACAACGTTTGAATGCTTCGTTGAGATGTAATATAAATAGTATTATGTTTTTTTATAGACGAAGATGTTCCCCGACAGTTGATCCACAACGAAAATTATATTCAACGCCATATGGTGTCCACTCTGTATGACCAAATTTAGCTGCAACTAATTGAATATAATAACCGATTCTGTGCCAAACATCTGCGAAATGTCCAATTTTATATGGCCATCAGGAAATAATTGTTTGTTTTGATATGCAGCATTGTTTCTTAATTTGACTCACACTGATCAGAACGCCTGTTTAACTGCCCAAAATAACTATTGGGTGTTACTCCTAAAAGAACTAAAGAAATTAATATGCAAAATCAGATTCCTTCCTGCACATGGGAGTTATCAACAAAGTACAGTAATCAAGCCGACTTAGGGTTATTTCTCATTTTTCTACGTTCACTACATAACTGTCTGTTGATATTCTCATTAATGGCATTCATCTCACCTATACGTCTCAATTTGTGCGATCTCATTTGTCAGGCAAAACAATTTCGATGAGACACGGGCAATTTGACTCATGATTAGTCGACGATTGTTGGTAACAAAAGGAAATCTCTTGAAACTATTACACAAACAGATTGTGATAATAATGGACTCTATTTGAGCCCTGTGAGAGGAATACCTCACTAACCCTTAGCGAGGGCTTTAGATCAATTATGTTTTTACAGTCCAATCGAATGGTAATACGATCACAAGAGACAAGTAATAACACTGAATTGAAGTATATGGCGACTTTTCACGGCCGCCACACAGAACTACGAGAGGAAAAGGGTGCGTGTGTTTTTATAAAAGAGCGAAATTTACAAAAAGACACCACCAATAAATGACAAACAGAAAACTGAACTCAATAAACAAGAAAAGATTCCGGTCTCTGTTTGGTTGATTCAGTTTTTCGGTAGCAATTAAAGTTCAAAATCAAGTCAGATACATAACAAAATGTTAGATCAGGAGATGATTTTAATAGATTGTTAAACGATGTGCATACATACTAACCATTTCTTCTTCGTTAATTTACTTGTTATTTTTACTTTAAATGTTAAATGAATTATTATAAAAGGTTAATGATTTCAAATTAATCATGTTCGGTGACTTTTTAATTTCCTTTTATAAATCATTTCAGCAATGTCCTACTGTTTTTTTTTCTGTTTTTACGTTTTTACATTTGCATCAAATTTGAATTTTTTATAAAAATGGAATGGTAAGAAATCTAAGATTATTTTTTTAAGTTTTACCAATCGAATTGTATCTTGTTTCTTTCATAAATGAACTTCTTTTTTACTTTTGAGTAATACAGGGTTGCCAGCACGAAGGACAAAAAAATTTCCCTGACTTTTCCCTGACTTTTCACTGACCAAATCAGGTTTTTCACTGACCAATAATGCCAAACGTAAACGGCCGCCAACACCCCTAATGCTGTCCAATCCACCCATAAGTACATTTTTATTATTTTAACAATATATTATTACATTATTCAACAATTAAAGCATCATTTATACATCTAGTATAAAGTTTGATAGATTTATGTTTAGTGAAATATTAAACTATGTAATCTTATAGGATTTAACCAATACTTCTAAGATAATTGTAAATAATGTATTCTTATTCTTCATACAGAAACTAAATGAATAAACAACATAGTATAAATCAAGAGATTATTACAACTGAAGCTTAGGTATCCATTATTCAAAAATGACTGGAATAATCATCAAATGCAGAGTAAAAGAAATATACATAGTCTGTAAAATGGACCAGCAAACAACATACCTTTTACACAAGTAAAACAACCCCTCAGACAGAATGCCCATTCATGTTTCCTTCACGTTGTAAAATAAAACATTTTTATACATAACTCAAATGCAATACTGTTGATACCATACAAGTGAAACAAAAACATACAATTTAGCCTGTTCAGTGCTTGGATAAACTTAGAAAAAATGTATGTAGGTTTTGAAGATCCCTGTTCCAATCCAATAAATATTAATAATTAATAGTCTGTTCCAAAGGAAAAATGTCAGCCACATATATACTGGGCCTAATGGAAAATAGGTTAGTTGATGCAGAATGTATGCTTAAATTTTCCAATTAATCTAGAGAAAACTTTGTGTCACAATATTAAAAAAATCATGCACCTGTCATAAAAATGATGGACTAAGCCACATAAAAAATATGTCAGGCACATCTATACATGATACCAAGTACCTCACTTGTTTAAAGGTTTTCACATTATGACAGTCACTTCTGCCAATTAGTTTAAAATCCAACCATAGATGAAAATATATGGGCAAAAGACACAAACTATCATCAGTAAGGCCTATATAGCAGAAATTACTCAGTTCAGGGTGTTGCTTTGAGCTGGATTTTGGAGGGACGAACATGGGTTTTGTGTGTAGCACCTTGTTATTATAATTTCTGGAGGCAAGGGTTTCAGAGCCTTTCAGTCTTCAAGCAATTTTATTTATAATACATGTATAGGAACTTTTATTATAATACACAATGATAAAAATGTTTTTAACAGAAAATTTGTAAATGCAATCTTTAATAAAATATAATATTTTTTTTCTTTCAAATATATTTTTCCCTGACTTTTCACTGACTTTTCAGGATTTTTATTTTTCACTGACCAATTTTCAAAATTCCCTGACAATTCCCTGACCTTGAAAAAAAATCAAATTTCCCTGACTTTTCAAGTCCGCTGTCAACCCTGTAATACCATCACCGGAATGTTTCTTCTACCTACAAGTACCGTTGCGCGAATAACGAATTTTTTTAAACAAAAGTTGTTTCCCTTTGTTATGAAATTGCCATTTATGAGGGCGCATGCATAACGTAACATTCATCAGTAATAAAACAAACAGAAACAATTAGAAATGCTACCTATACGTTACTTTCCACCAGATACATGTACATAGATTTGTCCATCAGCAACGACTGACTGTAATGGATTTTGTTTACCTTGAAAAGATTTGAATGAACATGACTTAGATGGCTATGAAGTTTTTTAACGTAGATTTAAACTGTTTTATAATTCTGGTTTTATCATAAAGCAGGAAATGCCAGCTGATAAAATCATCTCAGCTTATAACATAGCCAGGTCATTAAGATAAAGAGAGCATGAGATTAAAAAAATCATTTTGACAGTGACCAAGATCATAAAACTGATTTGAGACCAGTCTCAAATCTCAAACATCTCAGCCAATCAGATGCATGAGATTTGAGAATGGTCTCCAGATTTAGTTTTATTTCATGAGATACAATGGTTTTAGAATATACCAGTTTGCAGAGTTCCAGCTGGATATTTTTTAGATCGTGCTAATACTTGACTCAGTTGGAAAAAGTTGGAGCCAGTTTAGAGCCACTGGAGTCAAATGTATTTGCTAAACAACAGAGCTTGTGGTGGAAAGAGATTTACGAGTTTACCTAGACCTAAAGTTAGAGTGAAGCAAGCAATGAGACCCATTAAATTTTGATTTCTTACTTGTAGGACCAGGGCTTCAATTTGACCTGGGGGATGACCCTTTGTCGCTTGAAATTTGCAAAAAGCCTCATTTTGACCCCTATAATTTTAGTTGAAGGGTCACTTTTTCCTTAAGTTTGGGGTATTTTGTTAATTGAAAAATTTCATAAGAAGTGATCAGAATGACCCTTCAGATTCCGCAGCTAGTGGAACAAGAATTTTACAATGTAAAAATAAAGTTTATTAATATTAATCCTTATCATCACTGGCATGTTAACCTCAATTCTTTTATCTTTTGAACCTACTTGCATATAATAAATTGATGAACAATAATTACTGTGGTAGTTCAGAATCAACTGTAGCGATAGCTAGTTTATAATTTATATCTTATTCTTACTACCTTTATAATAGTGCTCAATGATAAATATTAACTATCTATTCCAGTTACTTAATGATGACTTGCAGCTCCAACCCAAAGTTTAAAAATATTGGAAACAAGAAAGACAAAGAAAAGAGATAAGGGATGGAAATGGAAGTCAACAAGAAAGACGAAGAAAAGAGATAAGGGATGGACATGGAAGTCAACGGGGAGTTGAACTTGCAATGAGCCAGAACCTCCAAACAAGCTTGTGTTGACCTTGAAGCAGTTGGTATTTCTATATTTATCTTCAGATAGATAAAATTTGGCTGTTTATCATAATATGAATATTATCTAACTCTGCAAAACATATTTCAAGACAGAAGTTCGGTACTTATCTAACATTTTATCAAAATTAACAGGTCTTTTATGGCACTTATCAGTTCTGATGTATCACGGTTTTCTTCATTTTATGTTAATTTACTCAGCTGTGTTCACATTTTTTAGTTTCATTGAAAAAACAAGTTTCCCAGATATTTCAGTCAGTGGTTGTATGGGAGTGTTGTTAGCTGGTATATTTCGTCATTTCCAGGACATCATAGTTGGAATTTCGTTCTGATGTTGTTTTGTCCTCCTTGTGGATTACAAGTAATTCTTTTTACATTTTTAATGAACTTTTTTTTTAATCATTGATACATCAGTGCACAAACATTTTGGAAAATTTGTTGATACAATAATCAATATAAATTATTATGACCAGTTTATCCACTACATTTTTTTAAAGGATTTTTGATAGCTTTTGAAAGCCTGTAGCTTTTGAAAGCCTGTACTGGGGCTCATTTTGCTCTGTCCAGAGTTTTCACTAATAATATTAATATAATAACATGTGTAATCTCTTCCACAATCATTCATAGTTTTCTTTTATATCATTTTCAAGGAATTGCAAAGTTCAGCATTGTTATATGTGAATAATAAGATTTCAGTGGTAAGTTTTGCATCTTTTTTACTCGGCACACTTTGAAACACAAAACAAGACATTTATATGATTTCCCCATTTAACTTGTTATGCACTTGGTTTTGACAGAATTATATGAAACTGACATCACTTAATTGTTAAGATCACAGTTGAAACTGGTTTTTAAAGTTTTGACAATTTTCAGAACAATTTTCAGGAATTTATCTATTTATACATTTTGTCTCTGGCATAATTAATATTTTGTGCTGTGGTCAAGGTTATAAAACTGAGCATGGAAACCAGTCTCAAATCTCAAGCATCTGATTGGCTGAAATGGCGACCAGTCGCCATTTCAGCCAATCAGATGCTTGAGATTTGAGACTGGTTTCCAATCTCAGCTTTATAACCTTCAGCCCAGATGCTGCTAGCACTTTATTCAGCAATGTAGAAAGTATCACAGTATGAATTGTGACTCCAGGTTACTATGTAAACAATTAACATACACAAATTTGCATTTTAAATTGATAGTAATATGTATTTGAAATTGTTGAATCTCATTTTGTAAATGATACCAAGATCTTATTACAAGATGAAGCTACCTAACATTTTAAACCCTTTACTTCATTTATATAACTATTGCATGCGCCAAAAGTGTAGGTCCAGATCTGCTGGCACATTCATGCCATCTGATCAGGATCTACACTGTTCGCTTGTAAATTCATAAGATTATTTCTGACCAAGAGGCAAACGTTGTAGATCCAGATTTGATGGCACAGACTGATGTTCCAGCTGATCTGGATTTACACTGATCTCCCATGTGATATAAGGCATATTCACAGGTTTAGAAGATCAATATGTTCATTATGAAAGACAACCTTTTCAGAGAATCAACCTTGCTTTAAAGACCTCTAGTTAGCCGCTTGATAGTCTTTACTAATCAGTGATTGCCTTATTGACAAGGGCCCAAGATCATAAAACTAAAACAGGAGACCACTCAGATCTCAAGCATCTGATTGGCTCTAGCTGAAATGGCGACAGTTTTATGATTTTGGGCCCAGTTTGACTCATTGAGGATATTTATCAAGCACTGTTGTGATTTTAGGCCATTAGTTTATCAGTTCAAGTTGAGATACTTGAACTCAAGTTCACAGTATGGTGATATAGGGTGCCCTTCAGACCCATCAAGTGGCCTTCATGTTACAGTTTGGGCTCTTATAGACCACCAGCCCAGACTGAGACGACTTGAGCTCACGTTGAACAGTCATGGGAAGTAGTTCCTCTACTTCTCACTTTTTAAAACTTTTGTTTTCAGTTTCTATGTGTTCCACATTTAAAGTTGCCTGGATACCTAACAGGAAAAAAATATTAAGTGTTATCAAATATCAAAATTTATAACTTAAACTGTAGAAGACATGTTATAAATAAATGAGCTCTGTAATATTCTTACACTGTCAACGTACAAGTGAATATAATTAAAGCTGCAGTTGTTAAAGTGTTACTTATGCAGTAAAATTCACGCACAAAAGGTCTGAAAATGTACTGATTATTCCAAAATTTTGGCAAAATTATCTTCTGTTCATTCATTTAATAAAATTAATAAAGGCATTATAATTATAGTGGTACAAGTAATGATAACTATTTCTGAAACAAAGAAGTATTCCACCCTGAACCGTGAATACTATTAGGCAGCTTTCAGTTTTGACCTAATAAAATTGTTACTTGTTAGCTTGTTTTAAAATGGTGGTAAAATCTTAAGAATTAAAGTTAGATTAAAGAATTATCAATGTTTAGCATAAGTTTTATGTAAACAGATTCCATTTCAGATAACCTAGAAATGTCTAAAACAAATTGAGCAATTTACTTTCCATTTCATACATCAGTGAAAGATAATTCTTGGGGCTGTGTTCTGTTTGAAATTTCAAACATTGTTTATATTCTGATTTCTCAAAATATTTTGATAAGAAACCAGGGATGAACTAAAATATACATGGACTTTATTTGATTATGTGCCAACAATATAATGTTCTGACCATTAAAAACAGTGCTTTTTTAGGGATTCCTTACCTAATTATTTAACCCTTTCCTCCATATGTGCCATCTGATCAGGATCTAAACTATTCACTTTTAGATTCATTAAGTTATTTCTGACCAAAAAGCAAACAGTGTAGATCCATATCTGATGGCATAAATGTGCTGGCTGATCTGTATCTACCCTGCTAGCCCATGTGATAAAAGGCTTATAATATATGGAGTAATGGTTAAATTTCTAGTCTGAATTAGTAAATTTGAAGAAAAATATATTTTTAAATTCCAGAATCATCTAAATAATAGATTTTGTTCAAAATTGCACACTATGTGTAAAGATATCTTTATCAATATAATTAAGAGATCATAAGAAGTTATAAAATGACTGAAGTGAACCGAACGTGGATTTTGGCCCGTGGCAGAGGTATTTGACCATGGGCTTTAGATTCTGTATTGCTTAGGCTCGTACCTCAGAAACAATGTCTACTTGTTAAAAATATGAACGCATCAAATTATTGTTACGTAGTCAGACAAGCAATTACTCAGCATTTATTGGACTGGTGTGGCAGATATTAAATTTGTTGGCACTAAAATATGTTATGGTAAGATATACAATAAATAGATATATAACTAGCTAACAACATAAACAAAGAAAACAAAACTATATTTGTTATTTAAGATAATAAATAAAAGCATTATTCTGCTAAAAATATTTTGCATTACTTGGCAATCATTACGTTGTATCAGAATGTTTGGGCATTTCCTTCGGTTCTAAGCATCATATCGAATCAGAAAATATATTTATTAGCTGAAGTAACCAATAATGTCAGCTGCTGCTTTACATAGAGTATGTACTTTCACAAAATACCTCATTGAATACAAATTGTAAACATGTTTTCAGTGTTCGAAATGGCCTGGAAACAGCTAGAACTCTGGTGAAACACTTTAGTACATCAAATAAATACATTGAAATATGAAACATGGAATAGATTAAGTTGACAATAGAGCAGTTAATCATGAGACAATGATGCAAAAGTTGATGTGGATCAGAGTGAGTTATATAATACCAAATATTGATCCCGCTCGCGTAATCACTGGAGATATCATTGTTTTTTAATTGTCTCTTCATATTTGTGGTCACTAGATGCTTTGAATTGTTTTGTATTAATAACAGGTAATATGAAATGACTACAATAGAGTTTGGAAACTGGAGAATGCTTATTGATTGGAGACTGCTTGTAAACAATGTATGATGTTCCACTGAATGAGACACATACTTAACCCTTTACTCCATATTTAACCCTTTCCTCCATAGACACACCTTGATTGTGAGGGCAAACAGTTTAGATCAACATCCGTTTGGCGTCTGATCAGGATCTAAACTGTTCGCTTTTTTATTTGTTATGTTATCTCTGACCAAAATACGACCAGTGCAGATCCTGATCAGATGGCAGGGATGTGCTGGCTGATCTGGATCTACAATGGTCACACATGCATAAAAAGGTGTATATATGGAGGAAAAGGTTAAGCGTTTTATAACATGTGAGAACTGTCTAGGTCCAGATCAGCCAGCACATCTGTGCTATCTAAGCAAGATCGCTTCATCAGAAATAACCTAATGAATCGACAAGCTTGCAAAGTAGATTCTGTTCAGATGGCATAGATGTGTGCCATCTGATCTGGATCTGCAGTGTTTTCCCAATGATAACAGCCATATGCCATGGAGTAGAGGGTTAACCCTTTAAGCGCGGAACTTGTCAATTCATTGTTACAAAATAGGGGCTGATTATAGAAACTGAATTTATTAACTGAATAGCAAACACTGTAGAAGCTTATCAGACTACCCAGATCTACTGGTTGAACTTTTTAAAAGGAAGAAAAGTCTTTAAAAAAATGTTTTATAAATTTTTAAAGAAATTCATTTAGTTTAATAATTTTGGGATATATCCATAAAATAATGTAGGGAATCCGAGATGGCATTCCAGTATCTGATATTTTGACATTCAAGTATGGATGTCAGATATATGTCCAACACATAAAATTATATGTTTGGGGGAAGTTGGGAGCGGGGAGTGGGTGTGGTGGAAGGCCCAGAGGATTATAGATGTCTGACTATAGTTGTACATAAGCTGGCCGAACATGTATTGGCAAAACCCTAAGTTTTACAAAGTGTATTTTTTAATAGTATACACCTGTATATTAAGCACTTTTTCAAAGCAGTTATCCTTTGTCTAACATTGTCTGAAAAGCTTATTACAGCTAACTTGAGTTGTGCAATACAGGAAATAATATATTATCATCTGAAACAAGATATATCATTAGAAATCTGGTAAGATATATTTTCAATAATTTATCTTGTTGACATGCATTAAAGTTGAAAAATAATCCAATTCCATTGTCTCCTATTTCATTTTAAAGCTGTCATACAAATAATTAATAATAACAACTGGATTGATGGTGAAACCATAGGGTGGGTTTATGATCATTCAATTAACATATAACATTAAATGTTTACACTATGTAGTTATAGCAATCGAAATCAATCTATTTGATCCCCCATTTTAGAATAATGTTCTGTGTCTAGTTTAAATGCTATTAGACCTTTTTAAAATGGTTCTGTTTACATGTGAATGATTGGTTATGATTTTTGTACATGTATGTCAGAGTTGTTTTTCTTGAACGCCTTTCCTTTTTATTATATCAACATTTTTTCTTTACTGTTTCAGTACGCATAATATTGAATTTTGCATTAACATCAACTTATACACTATGGTAATTATAATCACAGATGAAAAACATTATCATGCAGCGTTTAATATTTTTTCGGTCTAAAATATTTGACTAATTTGAATAAGGATGTCACTGAGATGTAAATTGACGCTAATGTTATTTAAATAATTGAGGATTAAATTGATATTTTATGTGTTCATTTAGGTATGGAAAACATATGGGTTGTTTGAATCCTGAAGGGCTTCATTGCTTACTTTAAGCATTCCAAATGTTTTCATATCCAGATTAACACAATAAGAATCAGTTTAATTCTTACATGTACACATATAGATATTCTGAAATTTACTGTAATCTTGAGAAACTTCATGATATTGCAGCAGTTTTAGATAGTTTTGGAACAGCCATGTTGACAACAATGTGAATGATGGCACATGTTTTGCAGCAATTTATGGCAAATGAATTGTGTATGTAAGGTGCTGATAGAGTGAGCATACCCATCAACAAGCTCCAGGCCTGTTTCTTTACCCTTTCCCCCATAGACGCACCTTTATTGCATGGGCGAACAGTGTAGATCCAGATCAGCTAGCACATTCTTTCGCTTTTTGATTCATTAAGTTATTTCTGACCAAAATGCGACTAGTGCAGATCCTGATCAGACGGCATGGATTTGCCGGCTTATATGGATCTACACTGGTCTCACTTCCGTAAAAATGGGTATTTATGGAGGAAAGGGATAAGAGACATTCAATTCCAGATTGAAAATAGTAATCACATTCTTTGACAAATTGAAAATTAAGTTCGATACTGAAAAATTAATATCAATAATAATTGTCAGGCACATATATTTTCAGAGATGAATTATTGTGTTATACCAGAATCATTTATTATACAGTGGGTGAAGGGGCAGGGAATGGAATGAACAAAACCATAAAAGGTGTATAATTATATGATGATGCATTAAGGGTATCAATCACATTTATGTTTGGTTTAAAATATGCGCAACAAATCAACACCAATGCAGCTGAATAGGGAAGGAACTGCACATGTAAACAGTTCATTTCCATGATATTTCTATCAAAGACAATAAAGGGTCAGGTCGTGTGAGATATGGGAATAAAATGTTGTGTAACTTTCAATTTCTATGACCTCCCGGAGAACTTTTACAAAGATTGGATGGACTTTTGTTTGCCCAACACTTCTCAATTGTTAAGAGAGGAAAGTTTACATTGTTGGGCTTTGTTGATTTATAATCAAGGGCTTAAAGTTTTACAGTTGTTTCAATAGGACCAGGTCAATATGCTTTGATGATATTAGGTAATCTTATTTGTATCGGATGTTTAACTTGATAATAGAAATTTGATTTAAACTGTTCATCATTGATTTATGAAAATTATTTAACAGGTATGAAGGCAGTTCTGTTATATTATCTTCTGCTGCCTATTGAGGGTCTTTTGGCCTGGACATTTGAAAATCTGGTAGTTCGGCATTTTTAGAGGTAAAAAATGTTTTAAATACATGTCATTGTTGCATAAAGGACAATAATGGTCTAGATGGAGTGTGTTAACCAGTCAGATTGGACCATTGCTCAACTTAACCCTTTCCTCCATAGACACACTTTTATTGCATGGGCAAACAGTGTAGATCCACATCAGCCCACATCCGTGCCTTCTGATCAGGATCTGCACTGTTTGCACATGTGTAAAAATGTGCCGCCTGATCTGGGTCTACACTGGTCGCACATGTGTGAAAATGTGTATATATGGAGGAAAGGGTTGAAAAGAATGTCTGTTGGCATAATTAACAAGGTTTGCTGTGACAGGAGAAAAGGAGTACTAGTGACTTCATGAACAACTCAGCAGCTAAAATGTACTTCACTATAAACCCTCTAATTAACTTCTTTATTATAAGCACTTTCAGCTAGATGATCACATTTCAGATAATTGTTTTTGCATTGTCATAAATCTCATTTCCCTCTTTCATCCCACAGTAATCTCAGAGGGTATAAAAGCACTTGTTTCTAATTTCTGTAGGATTCTGAGAAGTTTACACTTAATCTGACATGGGATCTCTTTGGTTGTTAATGGTGCTGTATACATGGTGTTTGATAAATGGATTAATGTTGTTTTAGGATTATAAAGCACATGTAGATGTAGGTGGCTGATAGATGTAGGATGCACACAGGGTAGGGTTTGACATTTTCATGAGGTTAAGGAACAAAGATATCATTCATGCCGGTTCTGAATATTGCAGGGCCCAAGATATTAAAACTAAGATTTGAGACCAATCTCAAATCTTAAGCATCTGGGCCCAAGGTCATAAAACTTAATCTGGAGACCAGTCTCAAATATCAAGAATCTGATTGGCTGAAATGGTGACTGGTTGCCATTTCAGCGAATCAGATGTTTGATATTAATTTTGAGACTGGTCTCCAAACTTAGTTTTGTTGGGCCCTGATTGGCAGAAATATAGCAAGATTGGCTGAAATTTAGGCAATGCTACATTTCAGCCAATCAGATTTTCTTGATATTAAAATTTTGAGACTGGTCTCCATTCTCAGTTTTAACATCTTGGGACGTAAACTTCCAAGAAATGACCCACAAAAACCTGTCTCAGAACCTTGAGATGCTGGAGACCAGTCTCAAATTCTAGATACCAGAATGAGAGACTGGTTCATAAATTAGGGATCTTTTAATGTGGACAAAATTTTCACAATGAATTCTATGAATATGGGTTGACTGATAAAATTAATCTATATAGTGCAAAGTTTTTTGTTCAGAAAACTATTACAGAATAATAAAATGTTTGTGGGACTTTCGTCATGACTAACATGCTAAGGGTCCAAATTTGTTTTTGTTTACGTTTCATGTTTTCATTAAACAGTCTGTATGCAGCAAGATCTTCTTATAAAACACTTTAAAAAGAGCATCAACATATCAGTTCAATGATCTTTCAATATTCAATGATTGGCCTGATATAGAGACTGCAGGAAACCAAGGTAGACTTGTAGGATTTTCATGTTATTGGTTGTGTATTGGCTGACGGCCAGGTAAACACCCTGATGCTTCTATCAACTGACTTCATTACTATCTGATAATTAAATTCAATCATTTGAAAATTAAAATCTTTTGTGATGTTTTGTGAAATACTTTTAGAATTTTGTGTGATGTTTTGTGAAATACTTTTCCGAGTACAAGAGTTTTTGTGATTGTAGGATTTTTGCTGACAATTATGATAACTACAAACCAGGAAATATCTTGTTTCATGCTGGAATGAAGAATTGCAGTTAAAGGTGTATTATATTTTATGTGAAGTTAATAGATAATCCATAAATGTTTGAGCAGTTTTCTAGGACTTGTTTAATAGTGACTTTAACAACAGCTTCATTGGTTACTGAGTTCATCTGAGGTAAGCTATTTTATTTCTATACACAATTGTTAATTACTTCCTACATATTGGGTCTTTATGCTTAATTTGAAACTTAATTTGTCATTAAATTAAATTAGTTTACATCTATTTAAAAATAGTTGTGAAAGTTGAATGGATCACAAATCAAAACTCTGGGTATTGGTGACAGAATCTGATGCAAGATTTCCAGAAAGGGAGTTTGTTTGGGGAAATAATTTTCAACTTTCAGGCCAAATGTGTATGAAAATTAAATGTTGCACAAAATGGGGGGTTCCAGTAACCCCAATGTACTCTCTGGATCTGCCCCTGGATTTGGTAGCATGGCCTGCAAAAGATAGAATGTTCTAATCCAGTTCAAGGCCTAAATTTTTTTTTTCAATTTCATATGTGATGTCCCTTATCTGTGCTTCAGGGGGCAGGGCAAGACCTTAAACAAATTATCCATCAATTTGCGCTACTTTAAAGGTTTCATATTGAAATTAAATTAATATTTATCTAGCAAACATCCTGTGAGTTTAAGTTTAAGGTAATAAATTGAATGAAATTAAATGAGGTGAAAAGAAACATCTTAATTGAATCAGAAGTGCTCTTTTCATATTATGTTGATTTTTGAAGTAAACTAACTTTGAAGGTTAAGATATGTTGCATCCTAAAATGGCATGTTTTAGTTTTTATGTTTTAGTTGCAATTTGCTTGTTATTTATTGAGTACGAGGGTTGTCGCAGAAGTTAAAGGACTTTCTTCATAACAAGTTTATTTTTTGCCATTTTATAGAATACTTTTACAATAATAAACGCCGGCGCATATGCAACACAAACATAATGTAAAAATTGGAATATGCATAACGACTACTCGGTACTCAAGTGTTTCCATAGCAACCTAAGCGACGAGCGGCGCACGCCATATTAACGTTTGCGTTAAACAGAACATACTGTTTTTAACCATACTGTTGATCAGGCAAATAAAGTGACAATGGCGCGAAATATCGTCTGCTTTACACGTGACGTTATAACGTCATTTCCTGTAAGTTTGGTCGGCGTAACATCTGCAGTAACTCAGTTACAACGTTTTTCATCAAGACACTGTTCTCCAAGCGAAAACGTCTTGACGTCCACAGGTGATGTGAAACTGCGTGCGGTTATACAGTTTTGCCAGGCACTCGGGAAAACGCAAACTCAAACATTTAAAGAAGTGCAAAATGCCGGTAAATACAAGTGCTGCCGGTCATAAGTGTTCCGATGGCATAAGGAGTTCCGGGAAGGTCGGGAGTCTGTAGAGGATGAGGCGCGCAGTGGAAGACCGGCGACCAAGCGAATATCACTTGTACAGAAGGTGAAGGACCGGATCGCTATGGACCGCAGGTTCACAGTACGGACATTAGCGGCAGACATGGACTCCTCTAAGGACACTGTGCTACGAGTTCTTCATGATCTCAACATGCGAAAGGTGTGCGCAAGATGGGTCCTGCTGCTGCTGACGGACGTCCAAAAGGCACAGCGCGTGACGTCGTCCATGGAATTTCTCACGCGTTGTGATGAAGAAGGTGATTGTTTCCTGGACCGGATCATCATGCAGGACGAAACCTGGCTCTGGCATTATGACCCAGAAACCAAGGCTGACTCGTCCGTGTGGAAGACGCCCGCAACACCGCCACCCAAGAAAGCCAAAGTATCGAGGTCCGGAGGAAAGCACATGTTTGTGTTCTTTATGGACCGACATGGAATGATCCTGATTCATCGTGTACCAGAGGGACAGACCATCAATGCAGCTTACTATTCGAAGGTAATATTTTTAACAAAATTAAATGTTAAAAAAATACAATAAATTGTTTTCTTTAAAAATACAATAAATTGTTTTCTTTAAAAAAGCACTAAAATCTTAAAATAAAATCAAATATTTTTTTTAATTTTAGCTCCTTCGCCGTGATCTTGTCCACGCGCTCTGGAAGAAGCGACCGGGCCTTGAGCTGTCGGACATGATTCTCCACCAGGACAATGCCCCTCTGCACACAGCGAGTTCCACCCAGTTGGAGATCGACGTCCTTGGATTCCAGCGTCTGAGCCACCCACCCTACAGTCCCGACTTGGCGCCCATGGACTTCCGTGTGTTCCCGGAGGTGAAGTCGCAATTACGAGGCAGCCACTTTGACAGCGGCGAGGAGCTCATGGCAGAAACGTTGAAGATTGTGTCTACTAGTGATGGGCCGATAATCGGCTATAATCGAATAATCGTCGCATGTTTCTAAAAAACGAACGATCGCCAACGAAAGCCAATGATCGGCGATTGATTGATCTATGCCCTTTACGCCTTTACTTTTGTTCTGTCAGCAACACCTGTTTTCGCAACTGGCGCTCAGGTCGTTCGTAGAATTTAGAAGCAGTCTGGTACGGAGTTCTACGACCAAAAAATATATGATTATCCAGGACAGTTTACGTCCGAATGTTGGAAGGGTTTTGGTTTTTATAAAACAAAACCAGGTCCTTCATCAAAACAAACTCTTGATATGAACTATGCGGTATGCAGATTGTGCAAGAAGAAATACGTGAACAAGGGTAAGTTCGTACCGGTATTCTTCATACCAACGTCAGTTGGGAACTTAGTCCCAATGTTATTGTTAACTATAGGTTAAAGTCAATTTGTCCAGTGTTCAAAGGAAAAGAATAAGTGAAACATTCACTGGTAGATTGCAGTGTTGCAATCTCTCTGTGTGACTCTAGTCATTGTTGAGTTTTACATGTTTAATTGTTTATTGACAGTTAAGAGTTTTCAACTGTTCTGTTTGTCATATTGTTTTGAGAAGAAAAAAATATCCACAAATATAAAGTAGTTATTTACCTTATAATTATATATATACAATTTGTTCCAGAATTTAGTTTAAGTTGGTATTAAATAGCTGTCAGATAATATCCGATTAATCGAATAATTGAATCGGATTAATCTTGCCGATTATCCGATGCTGAAATCCAGCCGATTGCCCATCACTAGTGTCTACATTCGATCCAGAGTTTTATGATAACATATTCCAGAAATGGATCTCACGCCACAGGAAGTGTGTTGCTACGGAAGGTGACTATATTGAGAAGGTTTAGATGATGACGTCTTGTGTGACGTTAAATGACGCTCGTTTGTGCGCCAGATCACCGTTATGTGTGTTGATTGTTTGTTTATTTTTTAATTCCTGTTCTATGTATGTTTTCGAAATTTTACATATTGATAAGGAAGATTTTATTCTATTTAACAGTGTTTTTATTTTTTGTCTACTATAAGAAATCTTTAATCTACAGTGTTAGTCCTTTAACTTCTGCGACAACCCTCGTAGGTGTCATCATGCAATTTAAGATGATTTCTTGAGAGGTTGAGAGGGACAAAACTGTTTATAATAATAATTAGTTTAAGTTTTGTCAAATATCATTTCATTTTAACAACATTTTAATAAAAAAAGTGTTGTTTTGGGAGAGGTTATGCATAGGCTTAAAACCGGTTGTTACTGAAATAAATCTTTTAAGGTTGACATATTGTTTTGCAAAATTGTGAAAGGCTATCTTGGAACTGTTTGGTGAGGTCAGGGCCCTAGACCATAAAACTGAGTTTTGAGACCAGTCTCAAATCTCAAGCATCTGATTGGCTTAGATAGAGACTAGTCACCATTTCAGCCAATCTAGATGCTCAAGATTTCAGACTGATCTGCATTTTAGCCAATGAGATGCTTGAGATTTTTAACTTACTAAGTCTCCATTTCAGCCAATGAGATGCTTGAGATTTTTAACTTACTAAGTCTCCATTTCAGCCAATGAGATGCTTGAGATTTTTAACTTACTAAGTCTCCATTATAGCAAATCAGATGCTTAAGATTTGAGACTGAACAACATTTCAGCCAATCAGATTCTTGAGATTTGAACATGGTTTAGTTCTATAATCTGAGGGACATGTTCACTGTTAACAAAAATAAAACTATATAACGTCTTCGAAGTAAATGTTGTTATCAGATTTTTGCACCCATACTATTAATTCGGAACAAAATACCAATGGGTAAATCTGTAGTTCATTGTGACCATTTTGAGTTTTGTAAAATATTAGTGTATTTATGACCAGTAATGTCAATTTGAAAACCAGTGTCATAGCTGTATAATGGTAAACATAAATCATCCAAAATGTAAAAGATCATAATTGTTACAAATCGGTATAGCGTGTGCTTACTTCTTACCATTTTCTTCAAAGATTTTCCGATAAAAAGCACAAAGCACCTAACAGATTTAGTGATCTAATGAGTTTTGAATGAGAAAAAAGATCTTTTAAATAAATAATTACAGTAGTTATCAATGTCAAAGTTTTTGTTTGCCTCAAACAGAGTGGTCTTGTGATCGTTGTCGTTTACACAGAAGATGACAGGCAGGGGTTGTGGGGTCAACACAGATAGTGATCAGCTTTATGTAATAGGCTTAGTTGCTGTTTAATAAAGGGTCAACTTTAAGCTTTGTTACACAAAGTTAAACAGTTGCAATATGGTGCTCACCTGCTTAGCCCAATTATGCTCACCTGGTTTGCCTAGTATGCTCACCTGGTTTGCCTAGTAAGCTCACCTGGTTTGCATAGTAAGTGTAAGGGACTCGGGGGAAACGACAAACGAGAGATGCGGCTGTCTTTCTTTATTTTTTCTATATTATGCCGTAATGCTGTAGCTATGCCGTAATGCCGTAACTACATGTATGCCGATTCTCGATTTTGATCTGTACCCAACCCAAGTTCCTTAACATAAACAACTGAATGCCGGCAGACGTCTGCAGGACGTCGGCGTACGACGTGGCGCCAAATTCCAATTATATTTTCATAATTCCGCGCCGACGTCGTACACGACGTCCCGCAAAATAAATATATATAATAATAAATCATTTTCTTAGAAAAGGATTTAACACTCCCCCACTATGAAATGACTCCATTTCATTAACTTAATGATATATTGTTACAAATAAACCCAATTAATTTTCAATTAGAAATCAATTAAATTACAATTAATTTCCAATTAAATTTTTTAACCCTTAAATACAATTACAAATAATAGTAAAATACTGCAATCAGATATTTACATAGTTTTCACTAGTATTAAATTACATGTACATGTAAATATGGACAGGTGTCATAATAAATCAATTTATGTTCAATTAAATTCCAACGAAATTTTAATCAAACCTTAAATACAATTTAAAATAACTAATTAAAGATGTCAGGTACTTGACATAGCTTTTACTGACTATTTATTGATATATGGGCAGGCCTATTCCCATTTCAGGCATATGCATTTTAATGCATTTGTACAAATTATAGCGCCAGTTTATAAATGTTTATTTATAGAATATACTACTGGCTTTCTAGTAAGCATAACCTTGTAATTGGCTTAACTGATTCTGAGTTACGAGTGCGAACCACACAGCTTCGAATATGCCCATCCCGACCCACTATCACATTAGTAACACTGCCCAGTGGCCACTGCCCTCTTGGTATATTATTCTCGGCTACTAATACGACGTCACCAATGCTGAGATCTGGTCACGGGTTTTGCCACTTCCGGCGTAGCTGTAGCTCTGATAGGTACTTGCGAATCCATCTCCTCCAAAATACATCTGCCAGGTACTGTATTTATTTCCACCAGCGTCTGCAGTAATTGTCTTCTTTCTTGAAAATTCCGCTTGGTACTGATGTATTTGATTTCATTAGTAGAAGCATGCTTGGAGTAAGTGCCAGCGGGTCTTTGGGGTCGTTGCTGACTTTGGTAATCGGTCTATCGTTCAGGATCCGTTCAGCTTCGGCCATCAATGTAGCAAGCTTTTCATCGGTAAGTAACTGTTCTCCGGCAATAGCTTTTAGAATACTGCGGGTTGATCTGATCAGTCTTTCCCAGGCTCCGCCTCTGTGACTGGCATATGGTGGATTGAAATTCCATTCAATTTCATGCTGCAGCATGTACTGACCGAATTTTGTTTGGTTCCAATCATGGATCGCTTGTCTGATTTCTTTGACGCCGCTGACTAAGTTTGTACCATTGTCGCTGTAGACAGTCGTGGGAATTCCTCGTCTGCTGGTAAATCTTTGGAACGCCGCGATAAACGAATCTGTTGTCAGGCTATGCGCAATCTCTATGTGCACCGCTCGAGTTGTTAGACAAGTAAACAGGCAGCCATATCTCTTCACGTGTGAACGTCCCATTTTTACCATCAGAGGTCCAAAAAAGTCTACTCCAACATAGGTAAATGGTGGTCTATCTGGTGTTGTCTGCTCTTTAACTAGTGGTGCCATCTGTTGCATTAGCAACAGACTATTTTTTTTCGTCTGCATGCAAAACACCTACCAACTGTTTTCTTGACCGTGCTTAACCCATGTAATATCCGGTATTTCTCTCTCGTCGCTGCAAGCACCTGCTGCGTTCCTGTGTGGCCATTGATTCTGTGATAATGATTTATTATTATTGTTGTCACGTGATGGTTGCTTGGAAGAATGATTGGATATTCGTCGACATGTCTACGCTGCTGCCGTCCATACAGTCGGATAAGACCGTCATGAAGCACCGGGTTTAAGGACGCAAGTCTACTGTCTCTATTTACGGGATCATTTCTTTTCAACGCATTCAATTCTTTGGCAAAGTGATTTTCTTGCACAAACATCAGTATGTCCCGTGTTGCCTTCCGTAATTCAGTGACTGTCAATTCACCGGTGTATAAGTCAACTTTGTGTTTCAGGTAACGAACACGGCAGTAGTTTTTAAACCTTAACAGCCATGCAAAGGCTCGTTGTAGTCTGGTCCAATCTGAGTTACGCGCTATTAAGTCATCATGTTTTGAAGCCGACGTGATCATATTAATCGCGACATCTTTCTTCACTTCGCAGTCATCACCGGCTAATTCCGGTACTGGCGGACTAACCGGCCAAGCAGATTCATCTCTGATTAGAAATTCTGGACCCTGTAACCACATTCTCAGGCCCTGGGCGTCACTGGCATCGATTCCCCTAGACACAATGTCGGCGGGATTTGAACTTGAGCCAACATGTCGCCATTGATTTGAGGAACTAATTTCATGTATTACACTAAGTCTGTTTCCAACGAATGTCTTATAACGGCGTGTTTTATTATTGATGTACCCCAGCAGTATTGTTGAATCTGTCCAAAATATTGATTGGTCGATTTTAACTTCTAGTTCCTCTTCTAACATCGCATAAAGCCGACACGCTACAATGGCGCTGGATAACTCAAGCTGTGGAATCGACGTTTGCTTAAGGGGCGCAAGACGAGATTTGCCAAGAACAAGAGTGCAAGTGACGTTGTCATGCGCATCCACCATTCGTAAGTACGCGCATGCGCCGTATCCTAGCTCTGAACCATCACTGAACATGTGTAACTGTGTGTTTTTTATATCCCTGAACGTTGTGTCGACAAAACAACGCGGGACTGTCACTCTTTCAAGGTTATGCAGACTGGTCACCCATCTTTTCCATTCGTCAACATAACGTTGTGGAATTTTGTCATCCCAGCCTAATATTTCTCTGCATAGGTTCTGTATGATTGCCTTTGCTTTCAACGTCACAGGCGAAACAAGACCAAGTGGGTCGAATATCGAACTCACAATTGACAAAAGTCCGCGTCTCGTCAAGGGTTGTCTGTCACCTTAACTTTGAAGAATATCTTGTCGCTGTTAACATCCCACATCACACCCAAGGCTCGGTCTTGTGGGAGCGCTTCGCCGGGTTCGAGCTTGATGACTGATGGTGCACGTTCTGCTTCCGGTATTGCATCTAGCACCTTGCGGTCGTTGCTCAGCCACTTAGTAAGTCTAAAACCACCCAAGCGCATCAGTCTTTGTAAATCAGTTGCAGTTGTAAAGCATTATAGCTTTCTCCGCTGTTTCAACCGATTTCAGACAGTCATCTACATAGAAGTTTCTTTTCACTGTTGATGTTACTTCCGGGTCAAATTTATCTGCGTTGTCGTCTGCCGTTCGCATCAGTGCATACGCAGCACAACTTGGGGAAGACGTGGCTCCGAATAGATGAACTGTCATACAGTATGTCTTCGGGGTTTTTGTCATGTCACCACTGGGCCACCATAAAAACCTGAGAGCATCACAGTCCTTGTCACATACGCGTACTTGGTGAAACATGGATTCAATATCCGCGACGATAGTAACCTTTTCTTGTCTGAAACGGACAAGCACTCCTACTAAACTGTTTGTCAAGTCTGGGCCTTGAAGTAACTGGCTATTTAAGGAAACTCCTTTAAACTTTGCGGCACAATCAAAAACTACACGTACCCTTCCAGGCTTGTTTTCATTTGTCACGGGGTGGTGGGGTAAGTACCAAATTCGGTCTTCATTTTTAGATGCCGTCACTTCCCTTGCATAGCCCTTTTCAATGTAATCACATAATGTTGCGGTGTACATTTGATGAAGATCAGTGTCGCGAGAAAGTCTCTTTTTCAGCTGCTCAAGGCGCGCATGCGCGAGAGTAATGTTATTTGCTAAACATACGTCTTCCTGACGCCACGGAAGTCCCATCTGATAGTGACCGTCTTCACGGGTAAGCATTGATTTCATAATATTCAGCGCTCTTTTATCTTCGATCGACATTGATTCCTTTTCATACCGTATTTTGTCATCGAAATCTGATGACCACATACGTTGAAGTTGTTCATGTAGTATGACGTCACTGGCGTGACCAAAATGGACGTTGGCGTCGCTGGTAGAACCAGACTCTGACGTTAACGGTAGTGGTCCCCTTACCGCCCAGCCAAGACCTGTCTGTACTGCGTATGGTTCGTTACTATTTCCGTTGCGTACCTCAATCGGAATGTGGGATTCTGGCGAGTCGGTTCCTATTAGCAACATGACGTCACCATTGTCGATACATGGTAAGTTCAGGTCTGACAGGTATGGCAGTCGTCGAATGTCTACTGAGCTAGCGCCTGATCTTGTTGATATGGGTAACTTCTTCACTGACCATACACGACTAAGCTTCACTTGGTCTCCACCGGAAGCTGATTGCACATGTAAGTCAACTTCCTGTCTGCTGACTGCACTCTTTTCGGAGCTTATCGTCGAGATGTTAAAGGTAACGGGTCTACCAGGCACTTTTGACTTCTTCAGTAGACGTTCATCGCATAAGGTTTTGTCAGCACCATCGTCGAGCAGGGCGTAGGTTTGACATGCTGTTCCATACTCACCTATTACAGTCACTGGTATGATACCTAAACAGGTTTTCCCTAATGACTCATTTGTGGATGCACAGTTAATTGAAGGTTGCGTAGCTGTGTGATTAGCTTCTCTATTAACCCAGCTATGTAACAAATAATGATGTTTTTGCATGCAATCAGAAACTGTACATGATTTTGGTTTTCTACAATTACTTGAAAAATGCTTTCCTTTCAAACAATTGTAACAGAGCTTAAGCTTCCTAACAAGGTTTGATCTTTCATCTAAATTCATAGACTTAAACTTCTTACATTGTGCTAAGTCGTAACATGACCCTGAACAACAATAACATTTGCGTTCAAATCTTGAGTTTTGTGAACCTGTTTTGGTAGCAAATGATGTAACCTTATCTTTGACATTGCTTTCAGATTTTGCACTAGAGTGCCTAGAAGTGTTATCTTTAACAAGATCTAAAGCATACATTGATGAAGCAATTTGAGACTTCTCATTGATATACTTGACTAAATCGGAGAACCTAGGTTCTCTGCCTGCAACATTTATGTTATGCGCTACGTCAACCCATTTAGTCCGTAAATGCATTGGGATACGTCTTACAATGCGTCTGAGGTTTTCTGAATTATCTACATCAGAGACAAACCCTAACTGTGACAAAGTGATCTCACATTTTTGCAAATCTAAAGCAAGTCTAGAAAGCCCATTGCTGTCTGAAGATTTAATAGGCGGACCATACACTAATTTATCAATATAAGACCTTGCAATTACATGCGGTCTGCCATAACGAGACTGCAAAATTTCTCTAGCACGTGCGTAGCCTACATCAGACTCTAATAGCACACAATCCTCAATTCAACTTTTGGCCTCGCCTTGACAATATTGAATAAGATAGCTTAACCTAAGCCTGTTGTCAAGTATCTTAGACTCAATGTTTGTTTCGAAATTCTTAATAAATTTACAGTTATCAATGGCACTTCCGTTAAATGTTAATAACTCAGGCTTTGGTAAATTAAACCCTTCCTGAAGAGTAGAAGCCAACCTGTTAAAAGCCGCGTCGATTCCACTTACGTCACTGGCTACCCTTCCGTCGACACTTGAACGGGAACTCACCGCATCAGTACCTTTGGAGCCGTCACAAATCCGAAAACCGGAAACTACACGTCCGCCATCTTGCTCACCGACGTTGCTGCTGACCCCATCTCTAGCGCCTCGGATGCACCCGATGTCGCCAGATCCCTTATTAACGTCTTCAAACGTTGGCGTTACCGGACACCTGGAAGATGTGACCGTCACTAAAGGAGCGATCGTTGTCGAATCATCGCGCTTATCGCCGGAAACATCCTCGCGCGTGCGCAAAGCGGTAGCGCCGTAAGTCGGCTGGTCATGGTTGTTTTCCAGGGATGCTTGTATCTCTTCTTCTTCCTGCCACACTAATTCTTCAACTCTAGCCTGATCAATTTCGCTCTGTTGTTCGAGTATTTGCATTTTCTCTGCTAAGCAACGTTGCTCTTTTTCAAGCTGCTGTTTTGTTTTGAGCGCCTTCATTTTCTGTTCCGCAACAAGTCTCCTGGCTTTGGCGGAAAGCATCTGTGAACGTGACAATCATGAAGAAGATGACGCATTTGACATGTGTGTGCGAACCGAAACACAATCTTCTTCCTGTGTAGTTGCTGATCGTTTCCAGTCATAGTAACGTTCATTGAATTCTGAAAAGTTCTTCACCTGGCTTGCAAAGCTTGATTCCAGCGATTTAACCTTTTCACTGTCCTCACACAAATCTACACAATGTAGATGGGCTGACTTGAAGTGTTCGTATCTTTCACACAATTTATTGTAGACTTCATCTACTTTCTCGTTATTTTCTCTTAGTAACATCAGACGTTCAAGTTCATTGAAAATCTTTGTTAGCTGACTCAGGTGAATAGTCCGCGACTTCATCGCAACGCAAAACCCTTCAGGCTGCTCCATATTCACTTTAGACGATCATCTAACGTATTACGTTCACGAGATAAGAATAACGACAAGGTCCATCAACAGAATCGAGAATTGTAAGGGACTGGGGTGAAACGACAAACGAGAGATGCGGCTGTCTTTCTTTATTTTTTCTATATTATGCCATAATGCCGTAGCTATGCCGTAATGCCGTAACTACATGCATGCCGATTCTCGATTTTGATCTGTACCCAACCCAAGTTCCTTAACATAAACAACTGAATGCCGGCAGGGCGGAAACGACGTCAGACATCTGCAGGACGTCGGCGTACGACGTGGCGCCAAATTCCAATTATATTTTCATAATTCCGCGCCGACGTCGTACACGACGTCCCGCAAAATAAATATATATTATAATAAATCATTTTCTTAGAAAAGGATTTAACAGTAAGCTCACCTGGTTTGCCTAGTATGCTCACCTGGTTTTCCCAATTATGCTCACCTGGTTTGGAAAATTAACTCATCAGGTCAGTGTGACTGCACACCTGGTAAACCGCTGTATCTTATTTTGTCACCATCAGTATAGATGGGCTATAGTCTGTACAGCTCTAGTGTTTGCTATAATAAGGCACATCCAAGAAATTCCTCAAAGGTCAATGTTACATTCTAAAAGGTAATTGGGATCTGCACTGGTAATTGGGGACTTGTTCATACTTTAATAATGACAATAAGTTGATGTTATTTCTTGCATTGCTCTTCAACTCTTGATACATTACTTACCGATGCAGTAGCTCACCATCAGCCTTTTCACCAGGTAAACCACTGGACTCCCGACCTATTGAACAGTTTGAATGTGGTCCAGGCTGGGACACTAGATGCACATGAAACATTTATTTACTACTATAACCTATATTAACAACACACTTCAAAGTTATCAGAGTCATGAATGGCTTTTATCAGAATGTTCATTCATGAAATCCAAGAGATTTCCCGGGTTTCTGGTACCTTTCCAGAAGCAGACTTTGAAAAATGGTATTTCCTGATGATGTTTATTTGCTGTTGTAAGATTTAGAGTTTGGGAAATATCAGGAAACTTTGAGGGAAAGATAACAGATGACTGGCATACAAAACTAGATTACAACATTTATGAAAAATTGTAACCATTTTAACACAGGAATAGGGCTCAAAGGTTAAACTTCTGGAAACATTTTAGTGAGAGATTAATTGATGGGAACTATAAAATACAGGTGGGTGCAAGAAATCTCGCATTATTAATCTATATAAAATTTGTGAGAAATGTTGCTATCAATTTAACTACTTTTGGCACAAATAGATGGAGCCAATTTAACTTTACTGTTCATATTTCTTTAAAGGCCAACAAACCTTCATTTTCTCCATTATACTGAGAAAATTGACAAAGCAGTAAATGACACTAACAGATAATATCACTGATAAATAATTTATCACAAGATTATTGACTATTATTCCTTATTATAATTTTGATTTAGTTAATTGTTCAGGAACTAATGCCACTATCTATAAAAATGAACAACTGCATGCCCGTTGTTGTGCATGCAGTTACGAAAAGTAGCACATGTATCTAACCAGTGCTGTGGCACAATCATTGTGGTAAATCCTGTTTTCTGGAAACTGTCATATATATATGGAAACAAAAAACACCAATCCTGTGCCAAGTTTATAATGAGTTAATTCTGAAATCAATAAGGTGAGAGGTACGCTGGTGAACATTGTCTCCTGTTTGACTCATTAATTCCTCATAGACTGAGCTATGACCTTCTCAGGAGCTACTTAAATTAATGAGTTTATGGAATGGATATTTTCTGTCAAAGTTCTAGTCTCTTCAAGATAAATGTCATCCATCATAAAACACTATCTAAAGTCAGCTAATAAAAAGCAGATCCATTTTAGAGACAAGCATAGATCCATATTGCCAACTTGATTCAAGTTTACGATATACAACACTTTGGCAATTAGTTAGAATTCATGTTCTCCTGTCTTTACAATATGATATTATAAAATATATGAAGAATTTTTTTTCTGATTATTTGTAAGGTTGTCACCATATGTCTGAAGCTGACCATGATATACTGCAATATGGTAGCACTGTATTGCGATACCATGATATCTTGCTTTATAAACAAAAAATTTGACTGCATATTCATTCTGATTTAAACCTTTTAATTCAACTTCTAATTCTTCTGTTATGTTACACACAATTAACACACACCAAAGTAATATAGTTATTAATTTCAGTTATGTTTTTGATTACTTATATCATAATTATGTATAAAATCATTTGTAATAAAAGTTTGGGATTTTACTCTAGCCTATGATGACGACATTCTAGATGTATTTATAAGTTTTGTTGTGTCACCGCTAACTTTTGCTGTTAAATTGCACAGATTATAGAAGCAACCCTTTAATGATTTTATTTGACTTTTTATCAAAGGAGTGCAAAATGTTTCCATATGTCACTCTGAGCCTTTTTATGCCCCCACAAAGTGGGAGGCATATAGAGTTGCACTTGTCTGTCCGTACGTACGTACATTCGTATGTACGTCCCCAAATCTTGTGGCATCAACTCCTCCTAAACTATAAGGTGGATTTCTTTCAAACTTGCACAGATGATCAAGAAGGATGTGTAGATGATCGTAAAGAAAGGATTTTTTCCTGCGACCATTTTTACCAGAATTATGGCCTGTTGTTATTAAAAATTATGTTGCAGCAGTGGGGGCATCAGTGTCTGAGGACACATTCTAGTTTTATAAAGGACAAATTCAAAACCTTCACTGTAGACAATATTTTTCACTCAATATTTAAATCAAATGAACCATTTATTGACCAGACGTTTCACCAATTTATGAATTGGGAACAATAGTGGGAAAATAATGGTTTGTAGATTTTGTATCTCCGTACACTATCGTTTAGCAGCATAATGCAATATACCTGTATATCTTTGTATCGTGTTATCCCTCATTATTTGTAACTGTCTTTTGGTGATATTTGGACAGTATCTGAAGACATTTTCAGTTCTGTAGAGCTTTTTTTCAAGGAAGGGTAGTAGTGTGAGGGAAGGGCGACAGGTTCCTAACAAAATGCAATATACCTGTGTGGGAAAACTGTATTAGTGGAATTGGATAGATGTGTAACAGGAGCATGCCCGTCTTAAATATTGTCCTAAGTAATTAATATAGTCAGTATCATAGAACAAGTATGAATACAATATACTTGTACATGTACCAGAATGCACTGCTATTGGTGCTCTTCGGGAACTGGATAAACAACCATTAACTCATTAAAATGATGACTTGTAATTTTTTGGTTTTGTTTCAAGGTGGCACTATTCTTAAGTTAGTTCAATTATATGTTTACTTGCATATAAATATCAGAAAATCAACCAAATCAATAGGCTAAGTTATTCAAGGTGTTATGGGCGCTTTGCCTTCTTGCAAATTGTTCTTCAATAAGTACCGTGGCCTAGAAAAGTACTGAAAAAGTTCACTCCGTGTCTTTCATTCAGATGCAAAATCTCTGTTGACAAGCTATTGTGATTTGTTTGTGTTTTCAGCAGTCTTGAAGAAGATGGATGGTTCATGATACATAAACACTATCAGTGGTACTAGAGGGGTAGTAACATTCAGAGCTTCAGAAATCAGTGAAATGAAGACCTTATAATGGATGAAAAAGCTGACAATGAATTCCAGGAACTTGAGCTCTACCGGGAGAATGCACAGGTCAGTAGACATGTTGTATCCTAGACTGGTTGTGAATGTAGGAACACAGAGTCAAGGGTCAGTTTTTACCTTGACTATAACAATTCACGGGTTGTGAGTTCAGAAAGAAAAAAAAAGACCAAGTAAACAACAAGTGGTTGATGACCTCCTGCCACCAAACCCTGGATGCTTTTGTTGTTGTTGTTGTATGTTTAGACCTGAAAAACAAACTTTATGTTGGGGGAGAGGACAAGGTTATGAAATTAATCCTGGGTTGAAGGTTATAAAACTGAGTTTGGAAACCAGTCTCAAATCTCTGACCAGTCGCCATGTCAGCCAATCAGATGCTTGAGATTTGAGACTGGTTTCCATGCTCAGTTTTATAACCTTGGGACCAGGTGTTTGCTGTTATGATGTCAGATTTGACTGACGATGGAAAACAAATGTTAGATGCCGTCAAGATAACAATAGGAGGTGAGCAATATGATATGTAGAGTGCTCTTGCTGTATTTTGTATACCACCACTGATGAATTATTTTTGAAAATATCTCCTTGTGTTGGAGTAATTTTACCACTTGTGAACATGATTCTCTTTGAAATTGGTAATCAGAGGATATGATATGTTTGCCGAGACATTAGGATCTCTGTTATGCAATTATTATTGAAATAATAGAATGACAATAGAAAATAATAGGTTTTTGTCATGCAACCCAGCCAACGTGACACCAGATGAAAGCTGATGTAGGTTGATGGTACAAAATGGGCACATAGTTATTTTATCTGCATACCATAAATTCCATTTAAATGCCCCTCCCCTAATGAATGCCACACCCCATGTTATTCTGTATGGAAACAAATCAACAGTACTCTCCAAGTACTGAAGAGTTAATCTATATTTATTACTCAGTATCCTTTGGAATCCAGTTTTATAATAAAAAGTAAATTACAGTTCTCTAGAAACACAATTTCAAAACAGTTCACTAAAACACAAATTTAATCCATGATCCAGCGTTTCAGGGGGATAAACCCCCCCCCTTCTTCAAGGTGCTTTTACATGGAAATACTAAATGTTTACATATTATCACATTGTAAATGCAACATCAGCAACGTTACACATTAATGACGTCTTGACAAGTATAATAAAAAACAACGTAATATATTTAATAAACTCACGGTCAATATTAATCTATTCTTATCAAAAATATGACTTGCAACATGAATAAATGCTGCGTAATGGTTAATTGATTTTTACCAATTTTAGGGATCAACAAAAAAAGGTCTGCCCACATCAGAAAATGTCATGCCCCTGGGGGCATTTTAAAGGAATTTTACAGTATATTAGGGTTAAGACCAAAATCGTCCTGTCACTGGTGACAGTTTTTTAATTTTCTTCTCAAATCAGCCATTTTAATGAGGTTTTACGTGTAAACAATGACCAGCTCTAGAAAAAAGACGATAATTATTTTGTTTTTCTCAAGTCTGGTCATGATGTTATTTCCCAACTATTTTGTTTACATGTTTTACCATCTATATGCTTTTGAAAAACAAAAATATTGTAGATTTAATATTATTTTGTGAATAGTATTCTCATTTTCAAAATGTTTAAGGAAATTAATGTTTATTTCAAGCTGTGTCATAATTAAAGAATAATTAAAGAAATACTATGCAAAAAACCTTCTAATTTTCATTTTCTTGTATCTCATATAAATATCACCAGTTTAAAAGGGTAAAATTTTTTTATAAGATCATTACACGTTACTAAAATTCCTGCTGATATATATTATCTTAGTTTTAGGGGTGGAGGGTCTGTGGGGGAAAGGGACTAGAAATAATGTATATAGGATGGCAGATATTCCACAGTCATTCACTTGATGTATGGAGATGCAGATAAGTTCATTTTACCATTAATGCCTTGCACATATTTTTTTTTAATTTATGAAATTATGAATAATGGTCAATAATTTAAGTTAATAAGTCCAGGTCTCGAGAACAAACATATATATACTTGCCTCAAACTTACACGCAATGCTTTAATTTTCTTAAAAAAAAGAAATACACAATAGGTGAGCTACTCTAATTCAAATTCTAATTCATACTTTTTGCCCAAAATCTGGTATAAAATTTCTCAAAAGTAGCTTTAAGTTTTCGCTTTAATTGTGCGAACAAATCAGGTGAAATACACCAAGTATTGACAGTTGGGATTAAAACAGACCTCAAATTACCAAACATGATCATGGCACAAGCAATTAAGTTTCAAACCTTTCTGACATGTAACTTAACTTAAAAACCAATACAATGAGGGATAGAACACTTAATGGATACTGTCTTACAAGAAAATAACCCTT
Source organism: Corbicula japonica (assembly GCA_038501625.1). Taxonomy (NCBI): domain Eukaryota; kingdom Metazoa; phylum Mollusca; class Bivalvia; order Venerida; family Cyrenidae; genus Corbicula; species Corbicula japonica. The sequence continues at coordinate 639,893 of JAZAYU010000244.1, read as the reverse complement.
TACTCCTTATATTATTTGTGTAGTCCAAATGTGGACAGCTTAGGTCCAGATCTGCCAGCTCATCCATGTTGTTGGATCAGGATCTGCACTGTTTGCTTTTTTATTAATTATGTAATTTCGGACTAAGAAGCAAAAAGGATAGATCCTGATCAGATTATATGGATATGTAGTAAAAGGTTAATGTTTACATGGTTGATTTTCAACTATTTTTGTAACTTTTGCTAATTGAGCCCCATTTCCTCAGTCACAGTCACAATTACAATTTACAATTCTTGCAACAAACACAAGAGATGAATTAAAACCAGTATAATGAGTGAGTAATAATTAAGTTGCAGCATAATGAGTGAATTATCTGACAGCTTACATTATAGGTAGGTCAACAAGCACATCTTCAACTGGTACTTCATTATCACAGGGTAAATGTTAATTAGCTTGTAGCTTCACTTAATTGGTTACACCAGGTGTGTGAGAACTGTTCTCAATCAATTTATTTTGGCTTAGTCGAATACGAATACGAATATTTTATTTCAGCATAAAACATTTTACAATGTCTATAGCCTGTATAATAACATATATAGAGAGAGACACACAATAATAACAAAATAAGGAGGTTTTCTGAGGAAAAAAAAGTACATGCATTTGGTAAACAACATGTGTAACATTAGATGTAGATCATGATACACGTATTCGATCAGCGAAGTATATATATTTTGACAAATTATAAATTGTTTTCTTCGATTTTGATGACATAATTATTTCAAATTTTTTAATTGTAGGCCAATGACAAAAATATGGTGTTAAATATTTTCTTCTTAAATTTCTGTAATTTGGACAAACAAGCAAAAAATGAAATTCGTTTTCTAAAACACCCATACTGCAAGACCTGCATATTCTTCGATTTTGATCTAAATTTTCGTATCTTCCGGTTTCTATCATCAAGTTATGAGCTGATATTCGGAATTTAGTTAATGCAATCTTATATTTACCGTCAGGTAATATTTTTAAGTATGTTTCTAAGTCGAACGCATGTTTAAATATACTGTATGATTTTAAGCGGCTGGAATTATTTACTTCCGCATACCAAGATTGAAGATAATTATCAATAATTCGTTGTTTTATCATATCGAATGGAATAAAAATATCAAATTGATTATCCCATATATATGAAAGACTAATAAATCAAAAATATCAGTATCAAAATTTGACAAAACTGTGGAATTTGTAGGAGGGATATAAACATGTCCTAAGTAAACATCTTGTTGGAATGGAAATAAGTCACCACATATTTTCACCCAAAGTATACCTTGTTGATGTTTTTCAACAACATTTATATATTTCTTTAAATGACATTTATAGTAAAAAGAAATGCCGCCGCTAAAGCGACCCCTTCGAGAGTTATTAGACTTATTTCCATAGATTAAGTCACAATAGTATCCGTTTATATTAACATTTAAACTGTCTTGTGTAGATAACCATGTTTCATTTAAGAAAACTAGATCAAATTTTGAAATATATTCTATAAAGTCTTGATCCCCAAATTTTCGTCTAAGTCCGTTAGCATTCCATGCTAAGATCTTTAGATGATCCTCATCTTGACCCCTCTAGCGTGCTGACGTGGCTGTTCCCCCTGTTGATAACGGTTGATGTTCGACCCCATCGATATAAAGCTTCGTCCCCACGAATTTGACCTCTTTTCCAGCGTCTTTAGCTTCTTTCATAGCCGCGTAGAACGGTTTCCGACCTTCCCTAACCTCCTTCGGTAGCTGGGCACCAACACCTCGTTTTGCCGACTTTAAATTGTCGGCGAAATCAAATGAACGTTGTCGGATTGCGTCTCTTTCTTTCATATAATGGAAGTGAGCAACAATAGGCCGGATCTTCTTTCCCGACTTTGTCCCAACTCTGTATGCTTTGTCGATGCTGATCTTACCAGCTTGATCTTCGTCCATTTGTAGTTCCGTTGTGAATAACATTTTTACTTTTTCAACACAGTTTTCATCTTTGTCTTCTCCAATTCCATAGAACATCAAATTATTGTTCATACTCCTATACTCAAGGGAGGTAATTTTTGCATTTATTTCATTGTTTTGTGTCTAATCTCTGATTTAGTTTCACGGCATTCATTCTTGCTAGTCAGGTGTTCTAAATGTTTTCTTGTTCCAGGGAATGAGAGGACAGTAAATTACCGTGCTAAGAAACTATTGAGATGTTTTTGATAACCCAAATATATGCCTTTATGGTGTGGGCAAACAGTGTAGATCTAGAACAGCCTGCACAACTGTGCCATCTGATCAAGATCTGCACTGTTCACATTTTGGTCAAAGATAGCCTAATAAATCAAATAGCAAACAGTGCAGATCTTGAGCAGAGGCATGGATGTGCTGTTAGCATTTAGATTCAGGTTATTTCAGATCAAGATACAACCAGTGTAGATCCTGATCAGATGGCATGGATGTGCTGGCTGAACTGGATCTATACTTGTTGTACATGGGTTATTTAAAATGCATATAAAAATTATATGGAGTAAAGGGTTATATCACTTGCAGTCTACTTTTGAACTTGAAAACTAAATTATCAGCAGAAAGACTAGATTCTAATTTAACAATCTTGACATTTAAATGAGGCAATTATTTCTCAGTTTTTTGCCAAATTATAGATTCCGAGCCATTATGATAGATGATTTTCTTCCAAGAAAGATATCAGTGAGTTCTATGATAGAAGACAAATGAGTTAACAGATCAGCACCTTGCTGGCATGAGAGATATTCATGAACCGCCTATCTGGGAGAAGCTAATTAGTCTGGAATCAATTCTTGCCATTGTTTTACACCTAGATAAATATTTACAGGTTCCTCTAAACATTTATTTTCTATTAGTGTGTCTACTTAGATACCAAGTGATTGTCTTGATCTAGGAGGAAACAGAAAATAGTGGATCTTTGTCAATCAGTTTTTGCTAAGTATGATAAAGTTTTCTGAGAAACAATGCTGTTGTTCATTCATGCATTTTCCTCTAAACTCCACTGGATAAGGCTATAATATCCGCAGGCAAACAGTATTGATCCAGATCAGCCAGCATAACTTTGGCATCTGATCAGGATCTGCTTTTTGATTGATTAGATTATTTCTGACGAAAAAGCGAACAGTGCAGATGGTTAATCTTTGAAAAAAAAGGTTAATGATACAGAACACACCAAAAGCATTTTCAATGTGAGTCACAGAGAGGCTTTAACCTTGTTAAGCACAATACTGCAAAACATTTGTCACTCTGAGTCACAGAGAGGCTTTTACCTCGTTCAGCACAATACTGCAAAACATTTGTCACTCTGAGTCACAGAGAGACTTTAACCTTGTTCAGCACAATACTGCAAAACATTTGTCACTCTGAGTCACAGAGAGGCTTTAACATTGTTCAGCACAATACCAATCTCCTTCGCAGAGTAGTCGTTCCTTACACTCACTTTACATCTCTGCGAAAGGCTCGATGTCAAGATTTTTTTGCCAAACTCGACAGCCTTATTTTATATAGTCATAATTACAAATTTGAAAGCTTGAGGTAAAACAAATGACAGAAATCTTCACTATCTTTTATTAAAATCAAAGAAACCTGAATCTATTGTAAATGTAAATGGTGAACTATTTCTTTGAGTTAAAGTAAAAGTAGTTGAAAGCAGTCCCAGCCTGAGGTGAATGTAATAAGCCGATAGTGTAAGAGAGTGGCACAATACTGCAAAACATTTGTCACTCTGAGTCACAGAGAGGGTTAAAACTTATTCAGCAGAATACAGCAAAATCTTAGTCACTCTAAGTCACAGAGAGGCTTAAATCTTATTCAGCAGAATACAGCAAAAACTTAGTCACTTTAAGTCACAGATAGGCTTAAATCTTATTCAGCAAAAACTGTCACTCTTATGGTTAAAATATTGTCAGTGTGAGTCACAGAGCTTTAACCTTGTTCATCAGAATACAGCAAAACTTTGTCAGCAAAAAAGTTTGTCACTCTGAATCACAAAAGGCTTTAACCTTGTTCAGAGATCAGATGATGGAGCACAACATGATAGGTCTAATTGTTAAAATTTCTGTTTCTAGATTAAGGTTCATTAAAATGTAGTGAAAGTCATGAATCTGTCCCCTATGACATTTTAATTACCTCAATGAAATAGTGTACTCCGTATCATCAGGAAAGAAGATACTGACAAAAAACCAAATCATGGGATTATTTGCTTCTGAAAATTTAATGGAAAGTATCCAGTTTATGTTGTCAATTTCATGGGCCATGTTAAAAGCTAATTTCAGGGGCAATGTTTAAAGCTATTTTCATGTATTGCAGAAGTAAGCAAGATGTTCATACTGCCAAATCATTATTTGTAAAGCTCAATGTTTATGATTGTTGTTGCAAAAGTTTTAAAAAGCTGTCAGATTTACACTTTTAAATGGATACAAATCATGCACGATGTTGGATTGTTTGCAAAATCTTGATTATGATAAACAATCTTATATTACAGTATTATAAAAAAGCATATTTCTGCATTCATAAAGCACAACCTCTCCTACTTAAATGTGACAAGATAATGAACTCAGCCTCCACAAGTATACTCTAAAATTCCTTTTAAACACCTCTTGAACTTGTGACAAAGAAGTGACATTAGCATAGTCTATTTTATCACCAAATAGTTTATTTTATCTTTGACACAGACAGCACAATTATTTACATATTAATTATAATTTAACCATTTTTGTTAAACTGTCTAAATAAAAGTTTTTCAACAAGACATACTGAAAGACCATTATGTATAGGTTATTGTTCATTTGGAGGCTTGTATGAAAATTTAACGGTCAGGCCCAGCACAGCTGGGCGACCGTTTAATTTTTCATACAAGCCTCTAAATAAACTATAACGTATATAATGGTCGAAATTATTTTTGTAACTGACAAAACAGTCTCTGCCAAAATTACCATTACATGTATATGGGTATACACAAAATCAACTGTCAAACTGAAAGTAGGTTTGCGGCTTGTATACATTAGTCCTTCATAGAAAGACGTCGCATTTTTTTACATTTTTTTTATCTGGCAAATACGACGTGGATTTGACCTTTCAAAAAATTAACATCAAATCCACCGTTTACGTCTAAATTTTTGGACTATTGTATACATGTACTGAGAGAATATTTTAGAAAGCGAGTTATGCAATTTCTTTATCTGAAAACACCATGAGCTCAGGGGAAACTTGTGTGACAATGTATCGTGGTTGGAGAAACAAGGGTTCGTCAGTAAAAGTTCCATTTAAGCCTTTACTCCATAAATACATCTTTTATCTCGTGGCAAAACAGTTTATACTAAGAATCAGCCGGCACATCCTTGCATTCCGATCATGATCTACACTGTCCGCTTTTAGAATAGCTATCATTATTTCTGACAAAGAAAACAACAACAACGAACAGTGTAAATCTACAGCGAATTGCATTGATTTGGATCTGGATCTACACTGGTCCCCTAAGTATGTGATAACAGGCGTTTCTATGGAGTAAAGGGTTAAACATTTTTAGAAGTTTATCATTAGCCAAAAAGTCAACGCTCAAATAAATATTTAAACGATGTCCTTTACCTCTCTCTTTGTAAGTCACGCCTACTTCCATGCTTTAATAAACGAACTAAACATGTTCGTCATCAAACGTTCAAACAATAATCGTGAGCAAATTGGCCTATAATAAATACATTTTAGACGCGCAACATTATGAAAATTAAAGTTCAAAATATTTAAAATTTACTGCATGGCCATTGGCTCAAAAATAATTTCAGCCATTTTGTTCTCATGTTATTTTTTACAGAAATCAAAATGTTGCAACAATTTAACATGTCTGGTAAATTTACATTTAAGTCCAAACAATTAATCAATTATAACAGTTGTTGGTATGAAATATTACAAAAACAGTTGGAGGGACACTGATTTTGATAGTCTGGCTACAACATTACAAGGTAAAAACTCACCAAGTAAAAGTGATTCAGCAAAACTCTTCACCAGACATATGCCCCTTCTAATTGTTTTCTAATTGGGCATCAAATTGCTGAACATGATGCAATGGCATTTAGTACCAGTTACTTTCAAATCAGTTTGATTTCAGCAATTAATGATGACTTTTATGGGAAATATTTTCACTGGAAGGGAACAAATTAAAGCTATTAGGTACACATTTAATTTTGTTGATGTTTTGGTTTACATTAAGGTACAACAGTGTTTTACTAACAAGTATTTGTGGAGCCTGTAATAGTTTGACTTTTTGTGTATATGGATAAAAATAATGCAAAATGAAAAGCAGAAGTAAGGTGAATTTATTGGCTACAAACTATTTATGGGGTTATAATCAGCAGCCAGATTTACCCATGCATTATCTAAATGTAATTTAATTGGGGCTTGCAACTGTCATTTACAGCATTTGGCCTACAATATTAAATTATATTACGTTATTAAAATTGTTGTTGTTGGTTTTATTTTTAATAAATATGTACAGAACCTGAACTCTTTCATAATGTAGCGAAGGCAGCCTCACAGCTTTTCAGCAACAAGGCTGCCTCAAACAAGTGCCTGAATAGGTGTCCCACTGAAGTGGGGGTATTGGTTTGTGCCCAGTTTGGAAGTACTTTAATAATTACCACTGAAATGTTACACTATCATTACTGTCAATTCAAGTTTTATTCAGCAGTTGCAGAAGTGATGATCTAGGTTGTGCAAGCAGCAAACTTTTGTTTAAAATTTAAGAACATCATAATTAAACTGTCATAAGATGATTATGTCAAACACATAGTGTCACTCATAGTATCATTCATGTGATTTATTTACAGACAACAAAATTAATATGTAGAAAATGTCATAACATCATTTTACCTTTAAAATGTTTTTTGCAGGAGGAGTTACTAAGTCTTTTTGCTGATGCTGACAGTCACATTGTTGCTGATGCTGGCTGTCTTATTGTTGCTGATGGTGATGGTCACATTGAGGTAGGTGGCTTACAACAACTGCATTATACTCACAAGACATGTGAGGTGGTGGAAAACTTGGTGAACAACAAAGAGAATTTCGGTGACATCATCAACCTTTATGACAATGTGGAATTCTACAAGGAATGTCCCACAATTAAAACCGAAGGTTTACATGACAGGAATAATAATACTGATCCAAGCAGACCAACAAGGACATGTGAATATAAACAAAGTACAGCTTTGATTGTCAAACATTCCTCTGATCCTGGAATTGAGAGGAAAGGAAAATTTGTTGATATTAAAACTGGTAGCTGTGTTAAAAGGAAAACCACTTCAGTGTCAGTGACCTGTGGAAATGATAAAACGCCATTCCCGGATTCACAGGTTGTTGGTAGAACAGGCTCCAGAAATCATGCGGATGATTTAGAGCATTGTAAATCTGAGAATGTTATGTTTTCCAGGCCTGCTTATAGTGGAATGTCTTGTTCAAGATTTACTGATGGAGAATCTGTTACCAAACTGGGCCAGGAAGTTTTGCATCATATACCTGATACAGGAAACCAGAATCTATATGATATATGTGGGTCACCTACCGAGGTCATTCAGAAATATGCCTTCTCATTGAGCATTGCTGATATGCAAATTAATGGTAAACAGTCATCTTATCATACAGGTGATAAAACTGAATTGGATAATGGGAACTGTGATAAAGAAGTTGAGGGAGGTACATTAATGAGTTTACAGCCAAGTGATATGTCAATACTGGAAAATAATGGAGTTCTGTGCAATAAATCAACCCCATTAACTGGAAATAATGAAAATGTGGGTATCAATAATTGTCATGAGGAATGTAAATGTAAGGTACAAGGTGCCACTGTTACTGATTGTGATGAAATATTTAGACATCAAACTGTTGAAAATTGTGAAAATAAAATTCTGCAATTTGGATGCAAAAGAGCTACAAATACTAACACATGTCAGTTTAAATGTGATAATCCTGTCAGTTTTGACAGACAGTTGGATACTGAAGAACCAATAAAAAATGATTTACAAGAATTCCTGGATGGTATTAATGAATCAATTGATGAGTTAATTTGTGAAAGAAAAGGTGAGATGTCAGATTCTGAAATAAACAAATCAGGGAATAACATTTTTGGAGAAGAAAAATGTGAAATGTCAAACAGCTGTTTTCTTGGAAAAAGTGAGTTTGCTATTTGTACAAAAGAAAATTCTGAAAGCACTCTGTCAGGTTATGTCAAGAATGAGATGTCAGATAGTGGGTTGTCATTTCTTTCAAAAAGTGATGTTTCGGAAAGTTGTGTTTCCTGTAGAAGTATAGACAGTGGTGTACACAGTGTCCAGCAGAAAGATGCTGACCAGAAATGTGAAGATTTAGATAACATTAAAGATAAATGGAAGGCTTTTCGACCAACAGATGTGGGTATAAAAAGTAAGTCTTTTGATAGCATTACACTGAATGTTGATGCAGACACCAATTGTGTTGTTGAAACAGACACAGGATATTACTGGTTGACATGTTCTTTCGAAGAAGAGCACAAACCAGCAGTGAGCACTGATTGGTCATTAGATCAGTCATTAGGATCGGATCTTGATGGAAATTGTGAAATAAAACATAAAGATAATGCTGGTAAGGTTGATGGACTTAATGATGAGGATAAACAAGTTATAGCTGAAGATATTGGATTCAGTGACAATGAAACAACTCATAAAACAAAAGCTTTGAACAACATCCATGAAGAGTCAACAGAAAAAGATCACAGTTCAAGTCAGCTTATTAACATAAAGAACAGGTTTGATGTTCAGCCAAAGAAAACTGTGAACAAATTGGTTTTACCTTATATTGGACATGATAGTCTTAAACCTGAACGTAAGAGTGATTCCATAGAGGATGCTGGGCTGTCCCAGAGGGAAGTAAAGATAAGAAACATGATGAAGAGGAAGTACTCCTGCCCACCAAACATGTTCAAGGTGTTCAAAGTTGTCAGTGTAGACATTCCTAAAATAGATCCGACGAAATTGAGCAAATCTCATGAAAATATCAAGAGACTCTCCTTGAAAGAGAACAGTAAAAAACAAGATAAAAGTCATTTTATAAAGGTAGATAAAACAGAGGAAAACTTACAACGGCACTCATATGATTGCCATGACCAGCTTTCTGGGAGCACGTGTTCTAACTCCTCCATACAGCAAACAAAAGACATTGGTTTAAAGAGGCACTCTTTGGAAACATTAACATCTAAACAAAGAACAAGACATGCTAATGATGATGGAATGGAAAACTTGTTGGACATCTCTGGATTTAAGACCACATATGATCCCCCTGCCATGTTCAGGGATAAACCTTCGGAAACGTTAACCATCGGACCAATCCTGAGGCCACCTCCAGATTTTGATACAGTAAGTATCAGTTTAGCAATCCTTATGAAAGTTCAAACAAAAATCATTTAGTAAAAAAAATATTATGCAAAAAGTTGAAAAAATTCCATAATGAAAATATCTTTTTTAGATTTATTTACTTATTTGGGGTAAAAATTCCACTTTAAAATTAGGTGAAGCAGATTTTGGTTGTACTTTTATTAATGCCTTCACAGTACTTGAGACACCATTAAGTTTCCTAGACACAGATAAGCCAAAATAATGTTAAATGAAAACATGTTCTAAAAGTGATTGATTATTGTTATATATAAATAGACAAGAAAAAGCAATTAGAAATTTTCCTGGTAACCATTAAAATCATACTGCTAACATTTAAACATTTCAACAGAAAAAACTCAGACTTGTTCAAGGAACTGAATCAACCTTTGCTATCAAAGCTGAAGCACAGACTAAAATTAGTGTCAGAGAAATCTTACATCTTCACAGAACAGGTGGCATGCTTGTCTGCTTGGTACTTGGCCAACTGTATAAAGCAGAAGTCTGCTGCTGTTTGTCTGTCCTAGTAATTTGCACTTAGGTTTAGAGCTTGTTTATTTATACTTGTTACCAGAAACCCACAAAAGAGTGATGCCAAGGGTAGTGCCAATTCCAGTATCATCACAGTTCTCTTAACCCTTTCCTCCATAGACACACCTTTATTGCGTGGGCGAACAGTGTAGATCCAGATCAGCTGGCACATCTGTGCCATCTGATCAGGATCTGCACTGTTCACTTTTTGATTTGTTAGGTTATTTCTGACCTAAATGCGACCAGAGACCTGCTTATTGTTGTGACAGAAAATTTGTTACATTGTGGCTGATATTGGTGACAGGCAGATATTGGTGCCAGTTGATTCACTTCATTGGTTTGTATGTTGCTAACAGTGGTAATTAATTTAATAGAAAATGTCTAAGTCTTGAGCCAGAAAAAAAATCATTTACACATTTTTAATTTAAATGGAAAATAGCTTCGGCTCATTTCCAAAACTGATAGTTAACACTTTCTGGTCATGTATTTATTTGTGGTGGCCTGAAAGGGCAGTTCTTGATTTTTTATTTGATTAAGATAAAATGATTTTATAGGAATTTGGTAATTAATTGGCTTGACCGTCTTGCTTAATGACCTCATTATATTAACTAATGAACTTGATTGATCCTAATTTCTGCATTTTTGATCATTTTTTTATCGAAGTATATTTACGTTCAGTTATTGAATTCAGATTTTCATTGTAATGCTCAAAGTGTTATGAATGTTTTATCCAAAAAATAAGTCAGGCTGGAACGGAGGGGTGATTCAAAGAAAATGTGCATCAAAGAGAAAGTTATAAATGGATTTGCAATGTGTTACTCAGTTTTACCACATTTCTTTCACATTTCAACACATTGATATGTATTTGTCACTTTGGTATTGTAAGTCGCTGAGAAAAGTTGACAGGTACGATAAAGTTAGAAGAACATGCCAGTTAAACTCTCCTTTAAACTGAGGGTTTTGACATAAAGTTGGCACATCAATAGTTTAGGTGAAACAACTTTGCCCTTCCATGGAATGTTATGTTGTTCCTTAAACATGCTGACTTTGTATAACAGATTAACCTACTCTTAAACATTTAACCCTTTTCTCAATAGATACACCAATTATGGAGCATAATATAGATAATGTTAGTGTAGACCCTGATTGTACAGTGCTCATTGATCCTTATCTACTCTGGTAAGAAATTTTAGTATTTTAATTAGATTTGGAATAATTTTAGTCTTCAGTTGGTAATTGAATTATGTTTTGTTGGTGAAAATAGCTGAATAAATGACTTTCACAACATTCAGACTAAACTCCGAATTCATATTCAGACTCAACCCCGAATTCTAATTACCAATACTGTTTTGTTCTACTACACTTTATAGTCCACTTTGGTACAATCTCTTTATTGTCCCTAATCTCTCATGTTCAGGAACAAGAAAATGATATTCAATCTATAGATAAAAGAGGATATTTGTTTTATCAGTGTAAGTGAGAAGTGAAAATATTATTTCAGTGTTCTAAAGTTAAATATATTTCTTTGTTGCATTGATAAAATCAAATGTTCTGTTTATTTCATGTTTTCACACTTAATTAGAAATATCACATTAAGTCATGCTGTCCTGATCCATTTTCTAAACATTCAGGTTTGGAATATTTTGCATGAAAATAAATTATTAATTTCTTACATGGACAGTACAGTCTATGTATCACGGCAGTGCACCAGTCTTTGTATCTTGGCACTCTCAGATGCTAGATGGGCTTTAGACTCTTTCTCCATCGTTATCAGAAAATAACTGAAAGCACAGACATGCGCAGTGAAACAGTCAAGATGGGCTTATCATGGTTAAAGGGGCAGAGGATAGTTTCGCACTTTGGTCCCGGTCGATTTTCTAAGTATTTGGGGTAGCCGTGAATAAAATGCATTAAAATCATTGTTTGAATTAAAGATGGCATATTCTTTTATAATATTGTGTAGTATATGAAATGTGAAATCTGGTCACAGTGGCTCAAATGCATTGATGCTAGCTTTGTATGTTCTAAGTTGAATAGTTGCCGGATGAAAACGCATTCGGCCGGGCTGAATTTGAGAATAATTTGGGGGTGAGGTATTTCAATGTCAAATGCTGAAAAATCGAGACGGATGGGAGACACTTTCCAGCTGCTTGGGAGATTAGGGACACATAAAATATTAGCATGAAAGGGGTTTTATTTGAAAATTCATTGCAGGAAATATTTTGCAGGTTCTCAAATATGTAGAATTTCGGCCAAATTTGCATTGGAAAATCAGGACTTGGGGTTACTTTAAATGCCTGTGTAGATCAAATGAGTGGTTCTGTGGAACCTTTGGTTGTGGTTTGAAAAAAGCTAGACCCCTGCAACACAGAAAGTACAACAACACAATTTTAGCTGTGCAAAGTTTTTATTTTCGGTCAATGTAAGCTTGCACGGGGTCGCAGACTCTGGCGGAAGCTCGGAAACTGTCCCCTGCGCCCTTACTGTGATCCAGCACTTAGCAACTGTTACTGGACTTGTCACTACCATTTTTCAGGCAGCAATACCTCTTTATTTTTAACACTTCAAATCAGATTAGATTAATTACAAACAAGATTAATTTATCTGAGCAGATTATCCCACTTGAGTGGATTATCAGGACTTATCCTATTTGTGGTATTACCAGAATACTGGGATATGTATGTTTAAATAGAGGATAAATAATATATGGCATTGTTATTTCTGCCCTAACAAAAAAATGTCAAAATAAGTATTTGAAGAGGTAAATATTGTAGAAATCTCTGAATTAATCCATCTCAAGTGGACAGCTAAAATAATATTACCCTGACCTGTCCTGAGGTATTCATGCTATATTATGAACATAATCGTTATGAAACTTATTTTTGGTGAACGGGACAACCTTGAAACCTTCCTGTGTTCTGTATCCTTAATGATGCTGACTCCTTGGACCATAACATGACTCCTTGGAACATATACTGACTCCTGGACCATAACCTGACTCCTTGGATCATAACCTGACTCCTTGGACCATAACCTGACTCCTTGGACCATAACCTGACCCCTTGGATCATAACCTGACTCCTTGGACCATAACCTGACTACTTGGACCATAACCTGACTCCATGGACCATAACCTGATTCTTTGGACCATAACCTGACTCCTTGGACCATAACCTGATTCCTTGGGCCATAACCTGACTCCTTTGGACCATAACCTGACTCCTTGAACCATAACCTGACTACTTGCACCATAACCTGACTCCTTGGACCATAACCTGACTCCTTGGACCATAACCTGACTACTTGGACCATAACCTGACTTGTTGGACCATAACCTGACTACTTGGAACATAACCTGACTCCTTGGACCATAACCTGACTCCTTGGACCATAACCTGACTCCTTGGATCATAACCTGACTCCTTGGACCATAACCTGACTCCTTGGACCATAACCTGACTCCTTGGACCATAACCTGACTCCTTGGACCATAACCTGACTACTTGCACCATAACCTGACTCCTTGGACCATAACCTGACTCCTTGGACCATAACCTGACTCCTTGGACCATAACCTGACTCCTTGGACCATAACCTGACTTCTTGGACCATAACCTGACTACTTGGAACATAACCTGTCTACTTGGAACATAACCTGACTACTTGGAACATAACCTGACTACTTGGAACATAACCTGACTTGTTGGAACATAACCTGGCTCCTTGGACTATAACATGACTCTTTGGACCATAACCTGCACTGACATCATCTTGATGCTGTTTTTACTTTGAGGCAGTAATGAAAAACCAAATGTTGCACTTTTTGCGATGTGCTATGATGTGCTGGCTGATCTAGATTTATACTGGTTTCTTATGTGATAAAGGCATATATATATATGGAGTAAAGGGTCAGTCACATTTTTTACCTTAAAATCTGAGGTAGAAAGTAAAGATTGATTTAAAATTTCACTGAATGAAAAACCTTGGTGACCAAATGGTTGCTGCTATTAAACAGGAGCCTTTATCCAAATGATGTTAGTATAAGCAAAAGATCTTCGAATTAAATGGAAGACAGGGATTTAACAATGCTTGACTGTGCTGCTCCATGATCATTTTGATTTAACATGTGATATCGTTTATCTGATTCATTTTACATTACTAAAAAATGTTAAACTTACCGTGAATGGATATTAAAGTTCAATCTCTTCTGTCATAAGTCAAATTTATAACAGATTTAATTAACCAAAAATGTCCGTGGTCTAGTGGCGATAAAGCAGCTGTTTTAATCGCTGACTGCCTTATTGTTCTTTTATTAGTATACCACACAAAAAATTAAATTAGGGTAAATATATTTGTAATTACTGAATCAATTAACCCATTGAATTTCACATTTATTTAGGGCATTTTGATGTTTTTGACACTGAGCTCACTATGTTAGCAGACCTTTGATGTTAAGTCATTTTAAAACATAAATCTTATTACTTTATTCCTTGACAACAATGATATATAAAATGAAAGATGTTTATTTTAAAAGATGCCAACACATGCCCCTAAAATATTCAAAAAACTGTTGTTACTTGACTATAATTACCAACTTAAAAACTGCTATGAACACCAGGTCCAGTTCTTTCACCACTGTGAACCCTAATTATGGTGTATTATATGAAAGATGCTGATGCCAGAAAACTTTTAAAAATGCAAACCGCCTAGTCATTGCCACTAGTGTAGAAAATGCTACATTCGAAATCTATGCATGCAAAAAGTCATAGGTAAATAGTCAATCTTGGTTCCAATGTCGGATTAGGATTTTGAAATTTTAAAAATCCTGTTGTAGATTATGTACTATTAACAAGAATAAATAAACACTACAGAAATGTCTAATTTTCTTCAAATTTTGCAGTTATTTATAGCCATTTGGACTTAAATTTGTACTGGCGCACAAGGATTCACAAACGTTATCCTTTTTTACATGAATTTTGCTTCAACAAATGTTTTTATTTTATAATGAAACTTGTTTGGCACAAAATCCACTTTGAATTACTGTTTTCAAGCAAATTGATACTCTTGAATTTCATAAACAAGAAAATTTTAGCAAAATGAACAAGATTTGTTGCCAATTTTCTGTTATCTGGTAAGCTAAACTCTGAACTCTGTATTGTACTTAATCTGTTTCAAGCTGACTTGAATCATGAGGAAACATATTTTCACAATTTTACTTACATTTCAACCTAAATCTTTCTTAAATTTTCACGAAAACAGCTTCATTGATACCTAATATCAGACCTAAACATATCTGATGCATGGGGGCCCAGAGGGGGTGGGTTGTTGGAGTTTAAGGCGAGATAGTGGTCAGTTAAAAACACAGCAGCTAAAAAAGTTCACAAATATTCCTGTTCTTGTATCTTGTCTCCCAGGCCCCTTTTTTCTCAGCACCATGTCCCTTTTTAATCCTGGTTACAGCACTTAAGTATACATGCAAATCTTGTGTTTATAACAGGGCTTTCTGATGTTCTTAACATATTATACATGCCATGTGTCCTTTATATAACACTATTTGTATTGTGTATTTTCTAGAATACATATATTCCATATTGTGTCCAAATTTATTTTGATTTATTTTCACATACTTAGCTTCATTAAAATGATCCCCTGAAATGATGAAAAAAAAACAGAATTCTGAAAAATAAATTCCTGGAAAGCTTTCCAGAAATATGGCATGTATGGCTGCTTCAGGTGTAAGACCTGTAAATAGACTTCCCTATATAAACTATAGTAAACATGACATGTTTCAAAAGGCTGGCAATCATAGCTGGTACCATTTTAGTAAGGGCTAACTTACATGCTTTTAAAGCTAATTTTTTCTACTGTCCATTTCCAGCAAGAAAAGTAGGGGTCATGTATCAATTAACAGAGATTTGACACCTTGAAACCGGTGGTCTGTTTTTTTCACTTCTGTGTGAACTTCAAAAATGTTTTACATATGCCGTCCTAAAACCAGGGCCTTTTTTCATATACTGCATTTCCAAACATAAATTTGCTATCAATGTGTCAGTAAAAGCATCTCATTTACTTAACATGTTCCTTTCAGGCCATACTAGCCATTTAATGCCCCCAAAAGGCAAAAAAATTGGGACTATTTAGTGTCAGCCATTGTCTGACTAGCCCGAGTAGGAACATCCGCTGGACTATTTACAAGTAATTAGCCTATAAGAAAACTTGTGTTTTTCAATATCTAATATTTTCTGTTTTTATTCAATAATATGATGTTTGCAATATATCTACCACGTTTCAGCTTTCAGTAAGCAAAAATGAACTCAATATGAGGAATTTTCCAACACCACCTATTCTGGTACGCGTTTGCGGCCAAGCGGCAAAACCTGAGAATTCATTTCTTGCTAATAAAAATTGAAAAACATCAAATTTCTCAAAAACATGGTAATGAATAATAAAAGTAACTCACTTTTTGAGCTGACACATGCAAAATGGGCCACACAGGGTATCAATTGTGGCATTTTTAAGGCAAAAACAGTTAAAAATGACCCCAACCTAATTAAAACCTAAGTTTGCCTCCTGTAACACAGTTATACTGATTTTTGACTTTCAAATTTGCTTAAAATTGGTCAGCACACAATTTTAGTGGAAAATAACATTGCAGACAATTTAAATATTCAAATGCTGCCCTCCACTTGTACTTCTTATAGGTGTAAGACCTGTAAATAGACTTCCCTATATAAACTAAAGTAAACATGACATGTTTCAAAAGGCTGGCAATCATAGCTGGTACCATTTTAGTAAGGGCTAACTTACATGCTTTTAAAGCTAATTGTTTCTACTGTCCATTTCCAGCAAGAAAAGTAGGGGTCATGTATCAATTAACAGAGATTTGACACCTTGAAACCGGTGGTCTGTTTTTTTCACTTCTGTGTGAACTTCAAAAATGTTTTACATATGCCGTCCTAAAACCAGGGCCTTTTTTCATATACTGCATTTCCAAACATAAATTTGCTATCAGTGTGTCAGTAAAAGCATCTCATTTACTTATCATGTTCCGTTCAGGCCATACTAGCCATTTAATGCCCCCAAAACGCAAAAAAATTGGGACTATTTAGTGTCAGCCATTGTCTGACTAGCCCGAGTAGGAACATCCGCTGGACTATTTACAAGTAATTAGCCTTCATATCAACTGGAGAATTCTGTGATAGGGAATTATTGATATAATTTAAGTGCCATAAATATTAATAATGTGCTTCCATTTACCACTGCATGAGTCTGTAATGAACTTGATCCTATCTTAAGGTCAGTCAGTCTGTGCCATCTGATCAGGATCTACACTGTTCACTCTTGGTCAGAAATAATTGAATGACTCAAAAAGTGAACAGTGTAGATCCTGATTAGATGGCACGGATGTGGAGGCTGATCTGGATCTACACTGTTGGCCTGCAGATATCAGCCATATCCAGTGGAGTAAAGGGATAGTGTAGGGTCTACTCCAGTTACCCTAGTTTATTGTGGATATCTTCCCTTTATAAGCTGTACTGACACCTTTGTTTGGTGACATCACTCAAGGTTCCCGTCAAGAGGCTGTGTTGTCTTCTTTACAATTTTTTCCCTTCATTATGATGCTGGTTGGTTTTTGAAGTATGTTTCAAGTTGATTTCTTTTGTAGCTTTTGCCAGCTTGACATACAGTCTTATTTAGCAAACAATATAAACTAACTCTCCACTAAATTGCTTAGGTCAGTTTTTTGGTCATCGGTCACAAACTTTATTTATTGTAGAAAGTTTATAAAAAGCCTCACCACAGGGAGTTGACACTAATTTAAAGCTCATTAAAATTTCAATAAGTGACCATACCCAATAATTTCCCTGATTTACTTAGTTATTTACAAATTTAAGGTGATCATTTCCACACTAAATAATTCACATCTCGCATTGTAAAGCCACCATCGTTCTCTCCAGTCAGTAATCAAGTTAATTAATGGGTGACATGAAGCATTTCTTTAACTTTTGTTACTGAATAAAAACGTTTGTGAAATTACAGGTATAAAAAACTTACTATGGAAATACACATTATGATAAATGTGTCAGGGTAAAATAATTCCCATTGCCATAACTGTGAACACTAATTAATTATTCAAATTTTGATTAAGCAGAAAATTAACATTTTCAACAAAGAGATGGTTATCAGTCCATTAGATAAACTTAGCAAATTGATCATTTGTTACATGTAGTCCTTGTTCAACCTTTACACCTTATAAAATACATTTAATGCTTTTGCAACCAGTGTAGATCCAGATCAGCGTGCACATATGTGATCTGGATCACATATGTCCCATCTGATCTGGATCAGCACTCATCGCATCTTCAGAAATAACCTAATGAACCTAAAAGTAACAGCTTAGATCCTGATCAGATGGCATGGATGTGCCAGCTGATCTGGATCTACACTGTTAACCCATGCAATAAGGGTGTATCTATGAAATAAAGGTTTAAATCAAATTGAACATATTTTCATGGATAGATATTTTGCCTACTCATTGTAACATAACATAAATTTGATGACTTTCAGTTATTATTTATCTGTTGTTTGATCAGTTTGATCAATGATTTGTCAGTGACATTTTGAATGTCGCCTGTCACTTGTTGTAAGAATTATATTGTTTTTATTTTCAATTAGGAACATTAAATCTATGTTAAACCACCTTTAAAATATTTGATTCTGTTCAAATAAAGTAGTAGAATATTTCAAATAGACCAAATAGATACCTGTTGACAAAAGAATGAGAATTCTTTCGTGGTAAAATGATATGTGAGACTCCTGTCTGTGTCACATTGAATTTACGATTATTCTGTAATATTAAGATTGTCCTTGCTCTCTACGTTTATTTGTTTGTATTGCACTTATTCATTGAAGAATTCGGATCTAAAATGACTCGGCGACGACGGTACACAAATATTGGCTACTTGGCCGATGATTAGGGCAAAATGCGATAAGGTATAAAACTGGCCAGTAGTGTCGCTTTGCTATGATATAAAACTAAGGTCGGTCAGTTTGTCAAGTTTTAATAAATCTAGGTAGGGGGTGTTTGTTATGAATTGTGTGCTAAATTAAGTTTACTTTCTTGACTGGATATTTTTTGTGGTAGTTTGCTGCAAAAAGAAATTAGGACCTGGATTCAAATTCATGGATTTATGTGAATGAAATTGGATATTAATTTGGCACGGAAAGGTGAAAGGTTGATTTCTTTAAAAATTGTAACCAAAGTGCAATATTTACAGTATGTGATGTTTAAAAGTTCTGTTTGCCTGAATAAACATAAATAAGTGGGGATTAGATCCCAGTAACAAGGAATGAAGTATTGTGTGAAAGCTTATTAAATTTTGACACACCAGGGATAATAGGTGAAAAAGTTACTGAAGAAGCTGTGATAAAATATTAGAAAAAATCAGATTGGATTTTGTCTTTTAACAAACCACAAAATGTTCTTCAACAGGAAGTGTCTGACATTTTGTTGAATATAAGTTTAGGATTAGAGAGGTAAATTATTGGTTTTATTGAATAGTATCACCAGCCTGTCATTTTGAAATAGATTTACTGAAGGCTTGATCACCAGTGGAAGGTAAAATTTATATAAACATACTGATATCTTGGACCAGGACATTACTAAAATCTTATAACTTTTCACAGTATACAGGGTGTTTGACTCAGCAGTGGCAGAATGAAGGGACATTATATTGTTTGTTCTATGATGAAGATCTGAATGTAGTGCCCATTAAATTTTGAGTAGGGACAGAATGGGGTGATGCTAGGTTGTCAGGGCTTGAGTTAATAGAATGGGGGTGATGCTACCTTGTCAGGGCTGGAGTATAGACAGAATGGGAGTGATGCTAGGTTGTCAGGGCTTGAGAAGAGATATAATGGGGGTGGTGCTATGTTGTCAGGGCTTGAGAAGAGACAGGGCTGGAGTATAGACAGAATGGGAATGATGCTATGTTGTCAGGGCTTGAGAAGAGACAGGATGTGGTAAGGCTAGGTTGTCAGGGCTTGAGTAGAAACAGAATGGGGGTGATGCAATGTTGTCAGGACTGGAGAAGAGACAGAACGGGGTGATGCTAGGTTTTTAGGGCTTGAGTAGACAGAATGGTGTAAGGCTAGGTTATCGGAGCTTGAGTAGACAGAATAGGGGTGATGCTATGTTGTCGGGGCTTGAGTAGACACAATGGAGGTGATGCTAGGTTGTCAGGACTTGAGTAGAAACAGAATGGGGGTGATGTTAGGTTGTCATGGCTTGAGAAGAGACAGGATGGGGTAACTTAAGGCTAGGTTGTCAGGGCTTGAGAAGAAACAGAATGGGGTAATGCTAGGTTGTCAGGGTTTGCAAAGAAACTGAATGGGTTGGTGCTATGTTGTCAGGGCTTGACTAGAGAAAGAATGGGGTGATGCTAGGTTGTCAGGGCATGAGTTGACATCATGGGGGTGATGCTAGGTTGTCAGGGCTTGAGTAGACAGAATGGGGGTGATGCTAGGTTACATGTATCAGGGCTTGAGAAGAAATAGAATTGGGGTGATGCTAGGTTGTCAGGGCTTGATTAGAGAAAGAACTCGGTGATGCCAGGTTGTCAGGGCTTCAGTAGAGACAGAATCAGGGTGATGCTAGGTTGTCAGGGCTTGAGTAGAAACAGAATGAGGTTGATGCTAAGCCTTGATTGTCAGTAGGGACACAATGGGGATGCTATGATGTCGATGCCTAAAACCGAATGGAGGTGATGCATGCTTGTCAGGGCTTAAGTAAAGACTTAATGGGGATGGTACAGGAGCTTGAGTTTAAGAGACAAAATGCAATGGTGCTTTATTTTCAGGACATTAGTAGATACATAATTTGGGGTGAATTTAGGTGATCAGGTCTCTAGATAGATCAGGTTGGCCCATCCTAAGGGCCTGGCCATAAGTCCTTTGTTATGCAAGATCACATTGAGAAAATTTTTACTTCCCCAACATGTTTTACTTTAATTTAAATTGAAATTTATAGATTAGTGAAACATGTTCACTGCAATGTGTATGAAAAACACAATTTTTGCCATATCTATAACATACCCATACGATTTTATCAAAATAACTAAATGATCTTATTTGCATATATTTACACTTCAACTTTGTCCTCTACGATGAAGTCTTATTCATCTAACGATTCATAATTTCTAATGGTAAACAGTGTGACGTAATAATTTGAAAGGCGTGGCTAAAGTAGAACCGTTCACAATTTATTGGACGTTGCACAATGTTGTGACGTGTGACATCGCCGAGCACACATGTTTTGCCACGGGTTGCTGTGAAAAAGCGTGCCGTCATTCACTTTGTCGTCAATGATGCTGTTCCAACAGCCATACGAAAAAGCCGTAATATCACAAATTCTTCTAATAATTTCTGTATTAAAGAGAGTATTAATGTGTGTAAATATAAGGATTGAATCGATATTTGATGGTTTTCATTTGGGTATGAAAAACAGTTGGATTGTTTAAAGTGCGCGTCAAGCCCTTTGGGCTTCACACACTTTAAACAATCCAACTGTTTTCCATACCGAAATGAAAACCATCAAATATCGATTCAATCCTTAAATTTATCAAACTATTTGAACTATTACTTGTGCCTACTACTCAAGTGTTTCTACTATCAGTTTGGGAATTTTAATAAATTAGTATCTGCTGTTTAACACTTTACTCCATATATAAACTTTTTTACTGTGCATTTGATCTGGATCTCCAATATGTGCCATTTGGTCAGAAATAATTTAATGAATATAAAAGCAAACAGTTAAGATTCTGATAAGACAGCATGGATGTGCTGACTGATCTGGATCTAAACTGTTTGCCCATGAAATCACATGAGTTACCAGTTTTGGTCCAGATCAGATAGCAGAGATGTGCTTTTTGACCTGGATCTACAATATCTGCCTGATGGTCAGAAATAACCTAATAAATCCTAATGCAAACATTGCAGATCCTTATTGAGAAGGCACTTGTGCAGGCTGATCTGGATCTAACTGTTTGCCCATGCAATAAAAGCCTTATCTATGGAGTAAAGGTTAAACAGCTTTTGATGAGGAATGTGGTTTGAGTTGTAACCTCTAACTATAAATCAAGTTAAAGTTAAACTGAATTGCCAGTGTGCTTTTGAAATATTTTTTATTTGATGTCTTTAAACCATTTTTGTAATTCTATGGAAAAAATTGACAGGTAAGGGATGAGTAGAACTCAAGAACTATGATCAACAAGTTATTATTAAAATTATGAAGTGCATATGACTATAGAAGCATTGATTTAAGTATTTCCATAAAAATGATGATTTAATTATGTCTATAGAAACGAAAGAAACCCTTCACACATTCAACTTCAACATAGAATGAATTAAGTTTTATATCCCGATATCTGTTCGGATCATTCAACAGATATTCGGATCCTAAATTTGGTATCTGTTGACATCCCTTATAAAAACAGTTCAGGAAAAAGGGATTTACCTATCTGATATTTAAAACTTGTGTATTAAATTCAAGAACTGTGCCACTTATTTAAACTTCCATTACCTATCACCTATCTAACCTTGCCTCTTATTTTTAAAACTGTACTGTGTTCATTTATGTTTCAAATGTTCCCTTTGAGTCAGTGGTTTTCAGTTTTGTGTGTCTTTAAATTCCTTTTAAAAGTTGCATACACATCAATCACTGAACAGGAAATATTGTTTATAATTTAAGAACTTATTTAAATATTTCATCAGTGGTACAAACTACATTTTTCAACGTTCTTTTTGAAGATGCACAATAATTGCATACATTCCTTCATCCAACTACACTCGTCAATTAGGAAATATAAGTTTCTGAAAACAAAATAAAGAAAAAAACATCATTCTTCCCTTTCACCTGGACTTCAGGAAATTCTGTCACCATGGAATTGCCCAGCACATTTTTCTATTCTCTTCACTGCAGAGGTGACAGTGGTAGTCTACTTACCATGCTATGGTGTGATAATCGTACATTTTAACTGAATAATTATCTCTTTACTCCATATATACACCTTTTATTACATAGGTGGCCAATTTAGATCCAGATCAGCTGCAACATCTGTGTCATCTTATCTTGATCTACAATGTTCGTCTCTTGGTCAGAAATATCCTAATGTATCTAAAAGTGAAATTTTAGATCCTGATCAGATGGCATGGATGTATGGATGTGTCCGCTAATCTGGATCTAAACTGTTAGCTCACATGATAAAAGCCATATCTATGGAAGTAAAGGGTTATTACTGAGATAAACTGAAAATTCATGCAGTTGAAATGTTCTTTCTGATTTTCTGGAAAAGATTCACTGACCCTCAAAGAATGTTGAAAGATAACCTGAGAACTATCTGTCGTTAAGAGATGTAAAAAGCTTACAATGATGAATAAAGATGACCATAGCTTACAGGCATGTTTGATGTTTGATAACAAAGTTAAATGATGGGATAAAAAGCTTCTGTTCTGAATCCCAAATGACTTGTAAGCATTTTCAAACTGATAAAATGTTAGTATGATGGAAAGCATGAAGAGATGTTAAGTAAAAAACCAACTAAAGCTGGAAACAGATAATCTCACGATGTTGTACCCCAGGCATATAAATATATCACATTCAATGCAAAAAATGGCTAGATTTATATGGATGTTATCAGAAGTTTAAAAGGTACAGCATGTTTAAAGTTAATTTATTCTCACTTAAGATGTACTGTGGGTGATAGTGCATGCTCTGTTGATGGAGAAGAATGTAGAGATGATGTGTGAGGACCAGGTTGTGCACTGCTGCTTTAAAGTACAAGCTACTGGTCAATACATGCTTAATCAAACTGATATGGGGCTGAATTTGGACCTATGGCAAAACTATATTTTAAAAAGAAAACAGAATTCCCAATATTAGTTACATGCTTTGTTTAACTACCAAATTTAAGAATCAGTTCATAATATTATGCCATCTGATCTAGATCTACACTGGTGACTTCTTGATCAGAAATAATTCATCAGACAGCTATCAGTATTGATCCTGATCAAATGGCAGTAATGTGCTGGCTGATCTGGATCTGCACTGTTTTCCCATGGGATAACAGTCATATCCCATGGAGTAATGGGCTGTATGAAAATTGGCCAGCCATTGATTAGCTATGAAACATTTTGGTAGCTCAATGAATTCATTCCAAAATTGAAGTCAGTCAAATGTTCAATGTAAACAATGTAAGTGACAGAAAGTCAGAAGCATGTAATAGAATACAAGTTATATTGCCATTATGTTATATGCTTCCTAATTCCTGCTAATTTGCTAATTCGGTTACCAGTTTTGAAATTTGATGACATTATATTGTCTCAGTGTCATAGATTTTGGAAAGCCTGTCAGACATATTGTTATATATTGCATTATTTAAATGTTAATGTTGATTGTTTCACAGATTAAAACATAAATTTGCATGTTTGTTTAATCTACATTGCAAATCTAAGTAAATGTGAACATTTCAGTTATATATCTGGGAGAAAAAACCTTATGACTTATAAGCACTTTTGTTGTCATTTTATAACAATACAGTAAATTGTCTTTTATTCAAAATTTAAAAATACAAAACTCTAAAAATTAAAAAAAAATTCTTTACACTTATTTTATTAACATTTCGGTCTTAAACCTTTTTCAAGAAATATGTACAGTTTTTTTTATCTTTTTGAATTATTATTATTAAAAAGAATATACACACATTGACATCAAAATGTCAGTACAGGGCTTTTTTTTACTGCCAGGGGAAGGGGCCCACCACGCCCTATAATTTTGGGGAAAATAGCATGATTTTTTCTATAAAGGGGAATGAAAAAACCTGATTTAAAGTTACATAATTACATCTTTTACCTTTTTACCAGTTAAAACATTCAGAGAAAAAACTTGTGTTTTTCTGTGCTAGAATCGTGGCGGGAAGATTTGATGATGAGTTTTGCAGTTATTTGATTTCTCGCCACTCACAAGGCTGCCAGGCAGGCACAGCCACTTGATGTCTATCTTACCTCTCCACCACCTGTTTAAATAACAAGACAGGTAATGTGCATCTGAATCGGGAAAGCTACAAGTGCTTTCATGTTTAAAGTAAACCTAATTATAATATGATATCCTGTGAAATATTTTAATCCCTGTGCATTTCTTTCAATAAAGGCAATTGTAGACCCAGAACATCAAGTTAGCAAATTATTATTGCTGGGCTTTCTACCTTTGTGAATATGCTCAATGCACTGGTTGAAAATGTTTTTTTCATAAGAAGAATTATAAGAAATCAGTCATACTTTTACTGGAAAGTGCACTTTTTGGGAAAAGCAGTGTTGGTTTTTAATTTACTATTGCTGAAGTCATATGTCAGATGATTAAATATTGCAAAATACACACAAAATACTTTGAATAGGAGTGTGTATATTTGTTGGCATAAAAAGTTGTGGTATTGAGTAAAATGTGATTTTAGTGGGTTCTAAATTTGTAGTTTTCATTTTGTTAAATATGTTTATGTTCAATCTGACCTACATTTTGTTATAAATTAGAGATCAGTCTACCCAGAAAACTGCCCAGGAATATTAATGAATTCACAGTAATCCATCTAGAATAAAGGTATAAATGCCTTAGTATAGCATACAATGCTTATACTATACAAGTTGAAATATTGATGAATGTACAAAATGTGACAGAATTTGTTGTTTCTTTATTTCAGAATGTGCAGGTGATGGACAAACAGACGCCGCCTCCACCAGTCTGGGATCCAGGAGCGCCCCCAGGCACTTCCTTTCGGCATTCAGGGGACTGCACTCACAGTGAACCCAGCACACCTCCTCCACCTTCTGCTCACAGCACTGAAAATATCATCAGCAAAACATTAAACAAAATTCATAAACCTGTTGCAGAGTCTAACTGTGTATCAAATTCTGTTACAACTACAGAGTTATTGCACCAAAATATTGATAATAATAAAAATAATTCAAGTTCTATCAAAACACCAAAAATAGTCAATCCAAAGAAATCGAACAATGGTATAAGAAGTGATTATGTCGAGTTGGATTTTTATCAGAATTCAGACCCAGGTTCAAACCAAAATGGCGGCAAAATTAATTCCAACACCAGTAACTTTCTCCCTAGTCAAGGAGGAGATGAACATTCCAAACTGCCAGCTATAGTAAGTGGAAATTTAAAGGGAATAAAATGTAGTGGTTCTGAACAACAAGCCAACTTAGATCTGTCGGAGGAGGAATTATCCAAAATGTTGGATTTAATTGAATCGTATAACAAGGAAGATCTTGTTAGCAGTATGAACTCTGAGAACAAGATTTCTGCCAAGGACAAAGAATGCCATAAACCCAAGTTCTCATGTGCAGCAACAAATACCACCGATTCCCTAGATAGGAGAAAAATAACCAAAACAGTTGTAAAGGATAAATGTAGTGACAAACCAAAAATAACAGCAAATCTGGATCAGGTTGTTCCAGTGCAAACTTGTAACGGTGAACATGACACAGGTGCAATATATGCCACTGTGGATAAAAGTCGACCTAGAAAGCCCACTCCTGAAAAGGAGACTGTACAAAGTGTAAGCCAAGCGAACCCCCCACCAATACCACCTAAACCAAAGTTTTTATCTGAAATTGAGGATTGTAAGAGGACAAAAGGGAAACATGAACCTTCCCCAGAAATGCAGGTGATGTTCAATTCTCTCAGCCCAGTACTTCTGCGGAGAAATAATTCCAACAGGTCTCACAGAAAACATGGCAGCTCCACCGAAACCAGTCCTGAAAGCACTCCTGATGTGTCACCTAGGGAAAAGAATAATGATCCGGATTTTAAAAACAAGGGGAGTGTCGATCACAAAGGACCATCTGAGTCACTTTTTATGGACCCAGAATTGGCTAAAACTTGGCATGGGACCACGAGTACTGATTGGGCTCAGTATTATGGGCCTCAAATGCGGGCAATGATGAAAGAGCTGAATCGATTAAATGGCCATGACCTTTCGGATTCAAATGATGATGATGATGTAAATCACTCGATGGACGATTTTGAAAGTAAATCCAAAACACTGCCCTCTAAGTCTCTTTTAGATGAAATGCATAAGAAATTCTGTGCTGATCAATATATGGATGAAAAGGATATAGCAATCACCAGAGCTTTGGTTTTGTTTCGGCTGAAATCACACCCTCCATCTACAAGTGATTCAAAAGCCAAACGCAGTCAAAGTTTGAACATTAAGATGGGAACTGGGGCGACGCTTTCCAGGAAAGGTGTAAATAAGCCAAAATTATCAGCAAGTACAAATTCCTCTCCATTATTTCCGCGAGCATCACAGGAGAGATTGCGAATCAAGACAAGAGCAGATGTTCAGTATTCACCACGACCACGAAAGACAAGGGGAGTAACTCCTGAACCCAAAAGGATAATAGAACAGGTAAGTGATCCAGAGTTGCTTTTCTTGTTTAAATTCTGCATGTTTTGAAAGAAGTTTGCCTCTGGTAGTGATTCATTTTCTTTAGCTGTCATCAGCTAAAGTTTTAAAAAACTAAATCAATTTAAAACAAATCCTATTATTTAATCATTTGCAAAATATCTAGATCACAATGAAACAAAGACCATCACTTAGTGTTAGCTTTATCAGTACTTTCTGAGTTACAAGGCTAGTGTTAATTTCTGTGAACGTATTTATTATATAGGAATAATCTTCGTTCATGTGTCCATTCATTTTCTGTGTCCTTATTTCATGTCTGTACTAAAACAATGCACCCCTTGAAGGAATTTCATGAAACTTTTGGTCAGATGTTCACCCCATCAAGACGATTTGCGGAACATAAGTTCAAACTTGGCTGGCTTAAGGTCAAGGTTACCAGTGGTTTGAGCCATGTATTTCTTGTGTGCTCCATAACTTCTAAACCCCTTTTTTCACTCCTGTGTGAACTGTGTGAAACTGTTTTACATATATGCCGTCATCAGAGCTTATTTTTATATATTGCATATCAAATCAAATATTTGCTATCAGTAGTGTGTCAGTAAAAGCACATAATTATTTGCTCAACATGTCCCTTTCAGGCCATATAAGCCATCTAGTGCCCCAAAATAAAAATAAAAAATGAGGATTATTTAGTGTCAACCATTTCTGACTAGCTTGAGGAACATCCACTGTTGTATTTACAAGTTGTTTGCCTCAAACTTAAAATACATCTTCCCTTACGTGACGTTCTTCAGTTTCAACAAGTATCCACTCTTCCACAACATGTTATACAGTTACTGACAGTGTAATTATGGTGTTTTGATGTTTTATGCAGTTGAGAGTAGATCATTAAAATGAGGCATACTTAGCACTTGTATCCGTGCCATCTAATCTGGAGTACACTGGTCCTTTTGTGGTCAGAAATAACATTATTAATCTAAAGGCGAACAGTATAAATCCTGAGCAGAGGGCATGGATGTGCCGACTGATCTGGATCTTTGCTGTTTGCCCACATTATAAAGCTGTTTCTGTGGAGTAAAGGGTTAAGATTTCCATGTTAAAGCTTAGACAGCTCTTGTTATATATAAGTTATATCATACACAAACCACTTGAAATGTGTCTGCTACATGGGAGAAATCATATCCCTACGTGTTTATTTTAAGTGAAATGATTCCTATGTATGCCCTAGTATTGAAATGAAATTGAAATTCCATTCAACCTTAATGACACCTGCAGAAATATGAGAGAAGTAAATTACTTGAGCATTAGATTTCCTACATGTTAAATCACCGATATCCATATTCGGACAAACATTTGTGTCATATTATTAGATTTCCCTAAATCTGGGTAAGAATGTTCAAACACAGTTTGCACATTAAGATCTTAAAACAGACCCCCTCTGATTTTGATAGTTTCTTTATTGCTAAATTCAGGGATAAAACAAAGAAGCTCATTTAGCAAACAGGGTTTACTTTGGAATGTGGCCTATAAAACTATACATCAATCTTGTTTGTAATAATGTGAAATACTGTGCTACCAGAATATAAATAAGGAAAATAATGGCTTATGGCAATGTAGCAGTCATTCAACTTTTAGATGTAAATATTAATATAATGTCAAAATGTTCATTGAACCTTTCTGATGTAAGACCTTTAAAATGGCTCACAAAACTAAACATGTACTTTGTTGAGGCTCACAGAATTAATCAGTTGTTATGGCTCACAGAACTATGGATGAACGTTGTTGAGGCTCACAGAATTAAACAGTTGTTATGTTTCACAAAACTCTACAAGTACTTTGTTGAGGCTCATAGAACTATACATAGACATTGTTGAGGCTCACACAATAAAACAGTTGACTCACAAAACTATACAACTATTGTGTGATCATGTACATGGTCATAGTGTTGCCATAACTCACAGGGTAATCAGGTCTCATGACAAACATAGGCATACAATGGTCATAACTCACAGGGTAATCGGGTCTCATGACAAACATAGGTGAACAGCGGTCATAACTCACAGGATTATCTGGTATGCTCAACATAGGCAAACAATGGTCATAACTCATTGGATGATCATTGATCAGGTCCTTTTACAAACATGCAAGAACGTAGACAATAGCCAAAAGATAGAATGGCATGGAAGCTGTGATATCTGCATCTTTAAGAAAAATATCAGATTTTTCTTGCGATCTTATGAGCTCTGAAAAATTAAACATCGCCATGCAAAATTCAGGACAGTACAAGAAAAGTTTTTATGCAGGGCATCAAGTCGGCGCGAGAAGAATTTTTTCCTTTTGTCACAAACGTTAATCTTCTCCTCATATTCTGATTTTAAAATTACTTGCTCACTTCAAAAATGTATAGGAAAAAAAACAATTTCATGAGTTTCATCACGTGACAGTCATCCTTAAGTGACTAAATTTCCTTTTCAAGAAATGTTCATATAATATAACATAATAACACAAACATTAACAAACAGACAGATTAAAAAAGAAACATATGGCCAGTATCATAATTTTATAGTATTATTACGTTTTGTCCCGAAAAACAATCTCACCAGTTATGGTCCACAAGTTCAAACATAGGTATAGATGCAGTGCACAGGTCAACATCCCTGACCAATTATACGGAAAATACGTCTTGCAATGTACGATTAAAAACAATGTATGACCAGTATCACAATTGTACATTTATTTACACCTTTGTTGCCGAACAAAACTATCACGAATTATGTTCCACAACAACAAACAGGTACATGTGCAGTGCAACAGTCGACATCCCTGACCGATTTTACGGAAGGAACGGCTACCGTTGTTATAAAAAAATAGTCACGTGCTTAGGAGAACTTATTATTTAAAAATAAAAGAAAAATTTAAAAAACTCTTAAAAAGCGATGTCAACCAGTTCCCATGGTACAATTCGTTAAACATTTGTTAATACGTGTTTTTGCAAAACAACTGTCATTAATACATATCAGAACAAAAATACAAACATTTCTGAAATTATGCCATTATCCTCCCACATTAAATTCCCAAAAGAAGCACAAATATAGCCGACGGCCTCATGGGCTGCTGACTAATAACAGGGCATTAGTTCATTAGCCATTAAGTATAAGGATTGCTTGATTATTATAGTTTATACTAAGATGTTAGTTATTTAAGCAGTTTGCTGCAATCTCTAAATAGATTTTGTATTCTTGCACAACATTATTGCAAGGTTTTCTATTGCCATAATACTGACTGGGGTGTGCTTATTTGTTCAAGGATATAACACAGAAGATTTTTTACATACAAAAGAGATAACTGTTTTTCTTTATTGAACAGATTGACTGTTTGAACAAGGATCAGTTTATTTTTACTCAAATCACTTTATTATCTTCTTTTCAATCAAGTTCACAGTTAAACCTTATTGCTTGTGAACAGAAAAATCCTGTGTAACTGGACCTGTTACACAAACCTGCATGAATAGTTTTATAGTGCAACTAGTGCAGTTATTTTGGATAGGATAATTATCTGTGGACAGTAAAAATCGCTTGATTGGTCGAAAAACAGTGGCCTGAGAATATGGTAGCCTGATTGTACATCAGATTCTTTAAATTCTGGACTTAAATCTTACTTTTTAACAGTGATTTTTTTTGTCTTAATTTAAATTTATTTTTTGTAAATTTGTTATAACAACTGTTTAACAAAATACGGTTTAATTACAACACTGCTAGCATCTGAGTCCTTAAGTTCTTGACTTATATCTGACTTTTAAACAATGATTTTTTGGTTTTAATTTTTATTTATTTTTTGTAAATTCATTTTAACTCATGTGAAAAAAAATGTTCTTTCATTAGAAAACTGCTGGAAAATGATTTCTTGCATTCTTGACTTACATCTTACTTTTAAGTAGTGATTGTTTGGTTTTAAATTATGATTTTTTTGTAAATTTGTTTTAATTCCTGTTAAAAAATAGTGGATTCATTACAAAACTGCAAGAAAACGTATGTGTTCTTGTATGAGAAATGAAATATTTACATTACAGATCATAAATAGCCTTGTTTCTCTTTATCTAAGTGTGAAAAACTTGTTTTTAAATGATATCTTTTTCAAACTTGGAAGTTAATCCAAGCTGAATTCTCCCAAGTGGGTGACTAATAAAGCATAGCTTGGTATCTGAGGAGAGATAAGAGAATCTGGGTGATTTTGATACTGTTCTAAGTATCCCACAACATCACCTTATCCGTGCTAAGTCATGTAACATTATCATTCACAGGTTTTAATGAAGCACTTATTTTAAATTGTTGTATTTTGCTGTATGGTTTGTGTTTTGTGATATATTTGGATTTTTGTTTCTAAATTTATTGTTTAAACTTAAACTTTGCTTGTCAAAAACGTGTTTCTAGTGATAAATTGATGAGCCAAAGATATTTTTATAGCCGTGTTACATAAAATTAATTGTAATTACAAGTTATTGACATGCCTTTGACATGTTTGTTATGTTCATATAAGGTTTTTTGCATGAATTCGACATTAAGTGTCAGCTTGAAATGAGGAATGATCACTGGGCATTTTAATTGAAATTTATTTAATAAAATTTCTGTTCAGTGTTACCTTGACTATTTCGTGAACAATTGATACCGGGGGAATGGAAATTGATTACACATCATAGACAAT
This sequence comes from Corbicula japonica, assembly GCA_038501625.1. Taxonomy (NCBI): domain Eukaryota; kingdom Metazoa; phylum Mollusca; class Bivalvia; order Venerida; family Cyrenidae; genus Corbicula; species Corbicula japonica. Next base: position 607,781 of record JAZAYU010000244.1, on the reverse strand, counting down.
GGATAGTTTGTGTTATTTACTTAAATCACCACCATTTGCAACACTGGTCAATGCTGCGAGCCCTGCAAGAAGGAAACAGTTTATGGTAGGCAGTTTGTTGTTTTAGCTTTCCAAAGTAGAGAAAACTAGTTTTTCAATCATTTTATATCATGTTAACAAGTGCTTCATTGATTTCAGACAATAATTATTGTGATCAATTTTCTAAGAGGAATTTATAAATTTGATGGTTCTGAATGGTCGTCACCCAAACTGCAGACTTGTTAATATACAGTGATGTGGAACTACTTTTTTACAGAACAACCACATCACTAAGTATTGATTCACTTTATAGCATCAAACAAACTTAAGTATAATAATGTTATCACTTCTCGATCTTTCATGCATGTTTGTTTACTCTTTCAGTGCAGAATGTTAAAAGAGTCTTTTAGTTGCCACTTTAAATGCCTGTGTACCTATATTTTTTATAATACAATTTTTTTTCAAAACAGTTCCACCCATATATGTAGTTGGTTGAAAATCTTTGTAACTTGCATACAATTATAGGCTCACTTAAACTAAAATCAAACAACAAACTGAATCCTGTGACAAAAACTCACTTAAACTAAAATCAAACAACAAACTGAATCCCGTGACAAAAACTCACTTAAATTAAAATCATGCAACAAACTGAATCCTGTGACGAAAAATCTCTTAAACTAAAATCAAGCAACAAACTGAATCCCGTGACAAAAACTCACTTAAACTAAAATCAAGCAACAAACAGATCCTGTGACAAAAATCTCAATTAAACTAAAATCAAGCAACAAACAGAATCCTGTGACAAAAACTCACTTAAACTAAAATCAAGCAGCAAACTGAATCCAGTGACAAAAATCTCAATTAAACTAAAATCAAGCAACAAACAGAATCCTGTGACAAAAACTCACTTAAACTAAAATCAAGCAGCAAACTGAATCCCGTGACAAAAACTCACTTAAACTAAAATCAAACAACAAACAGAATCCTGTGACAAAAAACTCACTTAAACTAAAACAAGCAACAAACTGAATCCCATGACAAAAACTCACTTAAACTAAAATCAAGCAATAAACAGAATACTGTGACAAAAATCTCTCTTAAACTAAAATCAAACAACATACCTATATGAGACCAACAGAGGAGTATAGCTAACTATAGTATGCTGACTGTTTATTCTTTTTATTCTCATTTTAGAAATGAAAAAGTATCTCTTTTGTTCTTGTTTATGGCATTTGTCAATATCTTGTTTAGAACAGAAAAGAAGCTGGGATGTATTATTTAAAATGAATATTAAAATATGTTAAAGGGAGGCTAATGCTAATAAAGTTGTTTGCTACTCATGTACTGTATTGTCTCCCTGCATGTTTTGAGCTTTCTGGTATAAATTCACCAAAAATTATGATAGTTATTACCAAGTTACCAATCCTAGGAAACTATTCTTTGAATGAAGCTAGCACTAATGTTTATGCCCTGAAGGGAGGCATATTAAAATCACACAGTCTATCCGTCTGTCTGGCCAAATTCGTGTCTAGGTTTCTAATTTTAGGATAGATTTTAAATAACCTTCTGTTAATGATTGGCATATGAAGATGACATGTCGTGTGCAAGGTCACTGTTACAAATATAACAATTTCTTGTCCAGGCCATAACTGCCTTTAGTTAAAAAAATTTCATAATCACTGGTCACATAAATATATAATTGGATCACCATAACAAGACATTAACAAATATGGGTCTAATTAAGCAAGAGAGGTGCAACCAGTTGAATTTCACATGTAAAAATAGGTCTGATCGTTAGTAACTTGAGAAATTAGACAGTTTTAATACAATGAAGATGTCTTTTAATGCCATCAGTGCCAGCTTATATAAAGATAAATCTTAAATTGAATCCATTTTTTTCATCTACAGATAGTAGACTCGTAAACTGGGGATTAAGAAGGTTTGAATCCCACCTGCATTTAGGGTTACTTTATTCTATGTCTTCAAGAATACTGGTTTAAAAAAAAACAGGAAGCAGCCATCAAGCATGATTTGAAAGAACTTGTTTGACTGTTGACATAAAATAAATATGTTCAAACTAATTGAAGCTGTGCTGGAGAATCTTTGAATCTTCATAAAACTAGTTGTAAATATAATACCCTTGTACAGTTTATTTGCATATGGACTCCATAAAAGACTTGCATAGTTTGTAAATGCAAAGAAAAAACCAATCCAAGATCCTTGGAAATCCATTGAAAATTAACACATAGTGTGGTTTTGTGTCAAATGGCAATTGAAATCATGAATTCCTCTCCCTGATTTGGTCACACCCTTTTCATTTTCAGGAAATAAAGGACTAGTGTGTAAAGTTTGGATTGTATGGGCAGACAGAGCCTGGTCTCAAGGTTATAAAACTGAGTTTAGAAACCAGTCTCAAATCTCAAGCATCTGATTGGCTGAAATGGCAACTGGTCCCAGGCGACTGGTCGCCATTTCAGCCAATCAGATGCTTGAGATTTGAGACTGGTTTCCATGCTCAAGATTTATAACCTTGGGCACTGGTTTCTTGTGTTCCTTGCAGAGTTTTTTTCAGAAATAGTGCATATTAAGGAAGTTGTTACCAAAAATGTCAAAATAGGAAAACCAATACCTGTGTGTTCCTTTCCATAAAGTGCTGTGACATAGTTTTGGATAACTGTTAACAAACTCATCAGGGTCAAGTAAAGAATTAATGGTTCGATACCTGTAACCACAGAGGCTTCAGTTCAATATAGGAGTTTGACAGTTACCTATGACAATGATACTACAGGTAATAATTTGGGGGCTTCTTGTTGGGAGGCAGATCTTAATTCTGGAATCAAGTTTGGTTCTCTTGCTGTAAGTGCATAATTGCTAAAAAAAGACAGAGAACATAAATTAGACTTGAATCACAAAGAACTGACAGAACTGATGCACCAGTAATGCTTGGTCATGTTTGTTAGCGTTAGAATTAACACAAACTATACAAGTCTTATATTGAGTCCCTGTGCAAATATACTGTACAAACATTGCTTACAAAAAGGCAATTTTGTGAAGCCTTGGACACTTCTGTTAATCCTGTTGATATCGGAAAACATTTTTGGCATTTTTCTTACAATACCAGAATTTATGGTACCAAAGAACAGCTAAACTTTATGTATTTGTTACAACTTCAATAAATGTTTTATGTTTACAGGCACAAAATTTACAGAAAGAAGAAGCAGGTATGTACTATTTCTTATATATTCTTCTTAAATAAATAATCATCAATAGATATTGTCACTGTTGTTCCCATTCTCTCACTGAAATGGTATGCTTGTTACCACTGTAATGGAGCAATTGTTTCTCAATGTAATGGCAATTTTTAACCACTGTTCTCTAAGGAATGGCCAGTTGTTACCACTGTAGTTGACTGTGGTTCTCACTGTAATTGCCAGTTGTTACCTGTGTAATGGACCATGGTTCTCACTGAATTGACCTGTTGTTACCACTGTAGTTGACTGGTAATTGCCTGTTGTTACCCGTGTAATGTACTCAATTGGCCAGTTGTAACCTCTGTAATGAACAGTAATTCTCACTGTACAACTGTAATAGACTCTTGTCAAAGTTTGTTACCACTGTAATGGACAGTGATAATGACTGTATTACATAAATGGACTATGATAACAAATATAGTGAACTGTGGTTCTCATTAATACTTCTGTTATCACTGTAATGTAATGATGAACTGTTTAATGATAACTGCTGATTCTGCTCCAGATTTAAAATTAGGTATTTGGAGAATACCCAATGTCCCTAAGTGTAAAAGAGAGACTTGTCTTTTTTCTCCAACCCCAAAATGTCTTCAAGGACCATTCTAGTTCATGTTATGTCATTATGTCAAACCACTGTTTATGGTAACAACAGCACAAGCCCCAAATACAGATATCCACTGATGGATTTTAGAAGTAAAATATATCCTCAGACGATTATAAATGTAAATTTCTAAGCAAACTATTGTCATGAATGTCTTTCATGATAGTTCTGTAAATATCCAACACTTGTCATGGCTGTTACAATCAGTTCAACACTTTACTGATTCACAACAGTGCCATCTGATCATCAGTAACATTTTTGGTCGAAATAACCAAGTGAAAAAACAGTGTAGCTGTTTGGTCAGGATTATCAGACAGATGGCACTGATCTGGGTTGAAGGTTATAAAACTGAGATTGGAAACCAGTCTCAAAGCTCAAGCATCTGATTGGCTGAAATGGTGACCAGTCGCCATTTCAGCCAATCAGATGCTTGAGATTTGAGACTGGTTTCCATGCTCAGTTTTATAACCTTGGGCACAGGATCTACACTGTAAGCCCATGGATAAAGGCCATATTCCATCGAGCAAAAGATAAAGCAATTTTCTTATTAAACATATTTCTGATCAGTTTAAGAAGTTGGCACCTAAACTTGGCTTATATTATAAAATCTACTAATCAAACAAATGTTTGAGATAGCCTCTTAGTCACTTGACAAACATAGAGAAGTGTGCATATAAGAGGTAAATATTAAATCAGGAGTTATGCACCTTGTTTCAATAATATTGGTTTTGAGACCATTTAGTGGACTTTTATAATGTTTGCTTACTTACTTTAATGACTAGTTTGAAGATCGAGAGATCAGTTGATAAGTGGAACTGGATTTACATTTAAAAGAAAATATTTAGAAATACTGTTCTGATTTAAATCAATATTGGGACATAGACAATATACAGTGAAAGTCCAAAGATTCAGGGAAATAAAATGTTGAATATTTTCCCTACTGACTGAGTGATTGCTGAAGGTTGAGGTGCAATGAGTGCTCTAAGAAGGGCTTGGCTCAGATTTGGAATGCTTCACGGCGGTAAGCATACAGTTTAGCAATAGAATAGGAAGGCAGATGTTTGTTTACATGTACCAAGTGTACGATCATGATGGTGTCGGTACAAACACTATGTTTGTTCTTTAACCTATTACTCCAAAAGTAGGAATTTTATTGCCACCAGTGAAGACATCCGTGACGTTTGATAAGGATCTAAACTGTACATTTTTTGGTCAGAAATAACATAATAAATAAAAAAGTGGACAGTGCAGATCCTGATCAGAGGGCATGAATATGCCGACTGATCTGGATCTAAACAGTTTGTCCACACCATTAGGGCATATTGCATGAAAGAAATGGATACAGCAATGCTACCTCTAAAAATTAAACTTTGTTTAACCTATTGGTGGTGGATATTTTTTTGTTTATCTTTGTGTTTATAAGACATTGTTTCTTTCATTTAAAGGGGAAGGCATGTTTCTTCAGTCAAGTGTTTGTTATTGGAGTTGTATGTTTGTTCATCTGATGAGGGTCTATTAAGATAGCTGTTGGATTAGCATGGCCATCAGATGGTAGGTTTGAGCAAGGAATGTAAAACTTGCCATCAGATGGTAGGTTTGAGCAAGGAATGTAAAACTTGCCATCAGATGGTAGGTTTGAGCAAGGAATGTAAAACTTGCCATCAGATGGTTGGTTTGAGCAAGGAATGTAAAACTTGCCATCAGATGGTAGGTTTGAGAAAGGAATGTAAAACTTGCCATCAGATGGTTGGTTTGAGCAAGGAATGTAAAACTTGCCATCAGATGGTTGGTTTGAGCAAGGAATGTAAAATTTGCCATCAGATAATTGGTTTGAACAAGGAATGTAAAACTTGCCATCAGATGGTAGGTTTGAGAAAGGAATGTAAAACTTGCCATCAGATGGTTGGTTTGAGCAAGGAATGTAAAACTTGCCATCAGATGGTAGGTTTGAGCAAGGAATGTAAAACTTGCCATCAGATGGTAGGTTTGAGCAAGGAATATAAAACTTGCCATCAGATGGTTGGTTTGAGCAAGGAAAGTAAAACTTGCCATCAGATGGTTGGTTTGAGCAAGGAAAGTAAAACTTGCCGTCCGATGGTTGGTTTCAAAAAGGAACATACAACTTATCATCAGATGGTTTGTTTGAGCAAGGAATGTAAAACTCGTCATCAGATGGTTTGTTTGAACAAGGAATGTAAAACTCGCCATCAGATGGTTTGTTTGAACAAGGAATCTAAAACCGGCCATCAGATGGTTGGTTTCAAAAAGGAACATACAACTTATCATCAGATGGTTGGTTTGAGCAAGGAATGTAAATCTCGCCATCAGATGGTTGGTTTGAACAAGGAATGTAAAACTGGCCATCAGATGGTTGGTTTCAAAAAGGAACATACAATGTATCATCAGATGGTTAGTTTGAGAAAAGAAAGGATATTTTTGAAACAGCCAAAAACTGATTTTTGTACCAAATTAATTGTGAAGGTCTTAAGATTTTGGTTATATTAGAAGCAAAGAGGCAAGTCTATGAAGTTTATCTTGTAGAGAAGCTTGATTTGCTGGTCTTTGACCCTCCCACTGGAAACATTATCTTTTGTTTTATCCTGGCCAGCAGTTGGTGCCTATCATAGCTTGTCATATTGTGTTCTGTTCCTGGCTTCTGTTGCAGCTGAATGTAATGTGAATAATGCCGATATGGAATTTTATATTATAACTTGAATTGTGTAAATGTTGTGTATCAAAGATATTGTATCTCCACTGTTAGGCAGTAAGTGGGACTCCAGTCTAGAGCAGTGGGGATGGGTGGGGTCAGATTTCCTGCTTGGTGAAAGTTCTCAACCAGATGTATCTTATATTAGACTGCATTATAATACTGGTCCCAGATTACTTGTATTATAATTGGACAAATGTTTGATCCTATGAGCTTGTAGTTAACTCTGAACATTCAGGAACATTTCTGAAGATTTTCATCAACCCTAGATTGAATACATTTTGTCAAAATGGATTTTTCTGTTAAAAAAATGAGCATGCTATGCATTTCAACATTTCTTATTACGTAAACTAAGTTTTTTTTAGAGAATAAAAATGTCATCAAATAATGACAATATAAAATATGTTTTATTTAATTGATAGTGTCACATAGGAGAAAGGTCTAAGTATGTTATAATCTCAAACTGATGAGAAGTCATAGCAGATGCTTGATTAGGTATTATTAAAAGGATGATACATTCACTGGGGAGACAGATCTTGGTTGCTGTTTACATGATCTTAGTGTAACATTGAACTTTGTCAAGTGCTGGACACATGCTGGGGGCAGTTTGCTGTGAAAATAGATCCTGGGTAGTGATACAATGTGGAGGAACTTGCTCGTTACAAGGATTATGTAAATGTTACATATCGGAATGTTTGAAATGGATATGTATATATCTGGTGTTAAATATTTTAATGGAAATTATTTCAACAATATTGACTTCAAGTGATATTCTTGAAACATTATTTTATTATTGTGTAAGTGTGAAATATTCTAGAAGGATAATACTGGAGTATATAGGGAAAAGATTCAGTTTTTACATTTTAAAGATTCATCATATTTTATATATTTGGTGTTAAATATTTTAATGGAAATTATTTCAAAAATATTAACTACAAGTGAATTCCTTGAAATGGTAATTTTATGTGTGTCATTGTGAAGAATTCCAAATAGATAATACTGGAGTATAAGTGGAAAAGATTCAGTTTTTATAATACTGTAGTATAAGTGGAAAAGATTCAGTTTTTAAATTAGTTTCACCATTTTAATTTGATTAAGGTAAAAATAATTGGTTTTTTTTGTATGCAGTCAGTGTTAAGTATTTTCACAGTTGGATATTTTCAGAAGTATAAGCTGTGTGTTTTGCAATATATTACTGCAGCAG